>MDKI01230658.1:0-21671 GCA_005239505.1 Nicotiana paniculata
AAATTATTAAACCTCCAGATTTCAAAGTGCCGCCAGGTAGAAGGTAGAAGAAAAGGCATATTCTAGCTACAGATTCATCAAAAATAACATTCAAATATGGTCGTTGCAGAAGAATTGGTCATAATAGAACAACTTGTATATATTCTCCGGTAGTCCATCCATTTTCAAGGAAGCATAGAGAATAGTAGATATATCCACTTACATTTATCTACTCTTTTAAGTTTTTGCTATAAATTGGATTCATTTAGATTGTTTTTATTTCAGCAGATGTCCTGAATTTTCAAAGTTTCTTTGCGCTTACATGCTTTTTATTTCTTTTTCAAAAGTTAAGGACACTTGGTCCTGAACTTAGACTAACAAGCTCAAAATTTAAGTACACTTGGTCTTGAACTTACAGTTACAAGTTCAAAAGTTAAGGACAATAGGTCCTGAACTTAGATTAACAATCTCAAAAGTTAAGGACACTTGGTCCTGAACTTACAGTTACAAGCTCAAAAGTTAAGGACAATAGGTCCTGAACTTAGACTAACAAGCTCAAAATTTAAGGACACTTGGTCCTGAACTTCGAGTTCCAAGTTCAAAAATTAAGGACACTTGGTCCTGAACTTACAGTTACAAGCTCAAAAGTTAGAGACAATAGGTCCTGAACTTACACTAACAAGTTCAAAAGTTAAGGACAATAGGTCCTGAACTTAGACTAACAAGCTCAAAAGTTAAGGTCAATAGGTCCTGAACTTCGAGTTCCAAGTTCAAAAATTAAGGACACTTGGTCCTGAACTTCGAGTTCCAAGTTCAAAAGTTAAGAACAGTTGGTTCTGGAGTTAGAGTTGCAAATTCTAAATTTAAGGACAGGCAGTCCTTAACTTACAGTTACAAGTTCAAAAGTCAAGGACATTTGGTCCTGAACTTACAGTTCCAAGTTCAAAAGTTAAGGACAGGTAGTCCTGAACTTAAAGTTACAAGTTCAAAAGCTAAGGACACTTGGTCCTGAACTAATACTTACAAGCTCAATACACTTAATTTAGGGATTGCAAATGGACAAATCAATACTTAACAGAAAGAAAGAAATTAGTAACATGATGCCTTCATATTACTTCTGAAACTGTCATTTGGCATAGCTGTGACCAAAAATTATGCTATGCAAACAAAATAAAAGTGCCTTGTGAACATTTTACAAGATATTTCGGAATTAATATGGATTCTTTACAGCAATTTTATACCAAATTCAACTATAACTAACTTTCTTTACAACTAAACTACAACTCTTTTGGGCAGGAAGTTTCATTTTCACTATCATAGTCGTCGCCGATATTTTCTGGTGGTGTATCATAACCAAAATTTCTTTTTCACTCTCCATGTGCCCAAAGATTTTCTGCAAGTTCTTTTCTAAAGTCTTTTATGTCTTCAGGTTGGAATTTCTCTACATCCTTTCCCATCATCAACAACTCCACATACTTGATTAGGAATGCACCACAATCAGTCCTAAGAAAAATGTAAGATATGGAGTCAATTAAAAAATATCTTTAATAAAATAAATCTAAAGTACATATAAATTATATAGCAAATGACAACACGTACGATCCAGTTTGGTGTGGTGATCTTTTCCACTGAATATCAAATTTGTTGAATGCATTTCCAAAAGACTTGTGATTTTTCTCAAATTGTGAGAAATTTAGCAAGTGGAGGATCATGCGTGCATACATTTCAATGTGATTCATTCCTTGCTAATATGGCTCACTATATATAGAATCGTACACATCAAACTTTTTCTCATTCAAGCCCAATACCCCCAAAAAAAAATGTGTCACAACATCATTATCTTCTGAAGGAAGCCGACATGGAAAAAAGATTTTGTCAACCTCTGTCCAAGCAATTCCACATCTACGATTTTCACCCCACACATATGGTGTCAGAACCAATTGATTATCACCACACCAAAACTCATTTGTAGCATCTTCATTGAAATCCTTATACACAAATAACATATAATTATCAAAAAGTATATTTGCAGTTGTGTAACGAAAAGGATGGGCACAAGGGTGGTAGCATTCCTTCTTTCTCAAATAATACAGCGCAATGTTAATATGCTTCATAAAAAGGCAAAAAAATAAAATATTCCATTAGTCATAAATAATTAAAAAATAATAAAGAAAAAAAATGCCTTACGAATTATCAAACCTTATCATCAAGTACAAAGTTACTATCTGAAATATCAAGGAAGAACATTTTGCTATTGATTTTTAGATGGTACAATTTATATGAATTCTTTCTCACACCATTATCATCAGGATATATATCAGTTTGTCCCCTGAAAATTTTGAAAAAATCAAAGTTAGAAGTTAGTCCTCAATTCCTAATTAAGGACATCTAGTACTGAACTTAGACTAACAAGCTCAAAAGTTAAGGACAATAGGTCCTGAACTTAGACTAACAATCTCAAAAGTTAAGGACACTTGGTCCTGAACATCGAGTTCCAAGTTCAAAATTTAAGGACAATAGGTCCTGAACATCGAGTTCCAAGTTCAAAATTTAAGGACAATAGGTCCTGAACTTTTTCTAACAAGCGCAAAAGTTAAGGACAATATGTCATGAACTTAGACTAACAAGCCCAAAAGTTAAGCACAATAGGTCCTGAACTTAGACTAACAAGCTCAAAAGTTAAGGACACTTGGTCCTGAACTTACATTTACAAGTTCAAAAGTTAAGGACATGTAGTCCTGAACTTAGAGTTTCAAGTTCAAAAAATAAGGACAATTAGTCCTGAACTTAGAGTTACAAGTTCAAAAGTTAAGGACAATAGGTCATGAACTTACAGTTACAAGTTCAAAAGTTAAGGACACTTGGTCCTGAACTTAAACTTACAATTTCAAAAGTTAAGGACACTTGGTCTTGAACTTCGAGTTTCAAGTTCAAAAGTTAAGGACACTTGGTCCTGAACTTAGACTTGAAATCTCAAAAGTTAAGGACACTTAACTTTTGGAATTGCAAGCTCAATATACTTAGTCCTAAATTTAAAATTACAAGTTTAGGACACGAATGTAATCAATTTAGAAATAATGAATACATTTAGGGACTTTCGCTTTTTTGTGACCTTTACTTATCTCCTTGCCCAAGCACCCAATGAATTTCTTCAATAAGTTTTCATCATCTTTGGCATAATGAAAAATACGTGTATGAGTATATTTTGATTTTATCCAGCCCATATACTTGGGAGTATTTTCATTGTGCGCCATTGATTTTTCTGTTTTTCTTTCCTGTTCAAAGGGAGATTTCAATTGCCAACTAAGCTTCTTATTCTTTTTCCCTCGACCAAGCTCTTCTTCAACATTTCCTTCAACCTCCATAGACATACCCTCAACAATGCTCATTTGTGTAGTTGGAGGAGTAGGAGTAAGAATAGAAAATGATGGACTATCAAAACCAATATTATCTCTCTTCCTTTTCCTAGTATATTGGTTAATGGCTTCATCTTTATTTTGCTCTGCAGACAACACTACATATACATTAGTTTGCTGCAAGTCGTCAATTCTATGACAAATTGTCAAATGAAGAGACAAAAGCTAAGGACATAATTTTTGAAATGTCCTGGAAATTTGAATTATGAATATAATATTAAGGACACAATGAATACATGTGTTGTCTATGCTGCCTTCTTGTATTTTTTCAACAGACAATCGAGCTGACATATTGATTGCATTTTCTTTATCTTGCAACTGTGCATTTTTTTTTATCTTGCAACCGTTCTCCATGTTCTTCGATTGCAATTTCACAAGATTCTGCAAATATTTACAAGAGATAATACAATTAGTACTTGTTACTAATCTTTGATTAAAACAAACACGTATAAAATTAAAAAAAAAAACTATGTCTAACCTTTTGCAACTGTCAAGATCATGCCAGTTAAATCATTATATTCACTAGCATTTTATTGGCTTCCAATATTGTCGGTAAGAGAGCGAGGTGTAGAGATATCATATGTTCCTTCTATACATTTTCAAATAATCTCACTTATGCTTGTTCCTTAGGTATTTTCTAATTCTTGAGATTGTCCTCCACTTTTCTCTTGATAGTCCACTCCATCTTCTTCCCTTTCAGCTTCAAAAGATTCTGTAACATTTACAATTAATACTTGTTACTAATAGTTTACTAAAACTAACATTCAACATATCATGAAATTCCATCTAACCTTGATTGGCATCATTTTGATTTCCAAATTTCCCTTTAAGTGAGAGAGGTGTAGAGAGATCATATATTCCTTCAACATATTTGCATACAATCTCACTTATACTTGTTCCCCATGGATTTTCTAAATCCTGATATTGCACTCCACATTTACAAATTATTTCTGTTACTCCTGTCTCTTTTGGATTTTCCTGGTCTTGACATTCTACTCCATCTTGAACTTCCACTCGATCAACAGATTCTACACACATTTGTAATCACAAAACAGTTTATTTGTATTACGCTATTGAATATAAATTTCAATGACAACAAATTCAAAATCTATATCTAACCTTTCCCAATTTCAATGCCTATATCAGTTTCATCTTCTAGATGTGCATCTCTATAATCGCTTTCATAATGATCTTCTACATGCACATCTGTATCATCACATTGATCATCAACTGCATCTTTGTTAATTGGACCACTAGGTTGTGTATCATCACATTGATCATCAGTTGCATCTTTGCTAATTGGAACACTAGGTTCTCTCTCTATGGTCCTTTCATGAGGTTTGACAAGAATCTTCAACAAAGTATCAATCTTGGATCCTAGGTTTTTATTTAAATCCTGTGAGATAGTATTTAAAATAAGAATCAAAATGTTAGCATAGATGTACAAACACATAAATTAAGGAGATGTAGTCCTAAACTTAGAGTTACAAGTTAAAAATTTAAGGACAGGTATTCCTAAACTTCAAGTTACAAGCTCACAAATTAAGGATAGGTAGTCCTGAACTTAGATTTACAAGTTAAAAAGTTAAGGACACGTAGTCCTGAACTTAGAGTTACAAGTTAAAAAGTTAAGAACAGGTAGTCCTTAACTTAGAGTTGCAAGTTAAAAACTTAAGGACAAGTAGTCCTTAACTTAGAGTAACAAGTTCAAAAGTTAAGGACACTTGGTCTTGAACTTAGAGTTACAAGTTCAAAAGTTAAGGACACTTAGTCCTGAACTTAGACTAACAAGCTCAAAAGTTAAGGACATGGTGTCCTTAACTTAGAGTTACAAGCACTGAAATTAATGGTATTACCTTGATGTCATTTTGAATATTTTTTTTCTGATATAGCTATTTTTTGATTTATTCTAGTAACTTCTTCTTGCATATCCTTTTTGAAATTCTCCGATAATCTCTGAATAAAAAACCATAAAAACAAAAAAGTCTCTTAAGCAAAAATAATCAAATAAAAAACTAAAGCTATTCAAAGATAGAAAACCTACATTAACAATTTCCTTAAGCAAGACTTCATCAAATTGTGTGGAGGAAAGCATTAAACTTTGATCTTGAGACAATGGCTCATGCACACTAACGGGCTCCGCATCTTCTTCACAAGAAACAAATGGTGTCACCTCGATCAACTGATACACCTATTATATAAGGGGAAAAAACGTAAGTTTTCAAAACTAAAATACATAAACAAAAAAATAGCTAGTAATCAGATTAACTTACTTTTTCATTATGGAAGATTTTTTTACACAGAGTATCATATTGTGGAGATTTCATATCTGAATAACATAGCATCCGAGGAAACCCACATTCTCTGAAGTTCACAAATTGTTTTTCCTGACAAATTGGGAATACTTCCATAATCCAAACACAGAAGGCGAAATGGAAGCCAAGTATAGTATAACTGTCCTTGTCTTTATCTTTCTCCTTCTCATTCTCATTCTCATTCTCATTCTCATTCTCACTATCTGAAGTATGTTGTTTGGGATTCAAGAAACTCTTCAATGATTTTACTAACGTTTCATAACAAAGAGAACCCCAGTTGAAAGAAGAGTAGAGGTCATCGTCATCTACAATTTTCACTACCCGCTCAGACACATTCCGATTCTTGCGCTTCCCTATCAAAACAGATTCGACAAAATAAATTGTCGCCAACTTCACCTCATCATCATCACTGCTTACAAATGATGCAGCTGTACCATCTGGGTGACTAGTAATAAAATGCAACAAATCGCCTAACTCGATTCTATTCTTCCCAGGGAAGTAGACTTTCGAAAACCTATTCTCTCTTTCACTCAAAACTTTGAAGTCCACTGAAAAAGAACATTTCAAACTAGTAATTATATGGAATGCTTCCCGTGTAAATTTTACTTCATGATCAAAAGCCTTGAATGTCATTGAATTCGAGTCATTGCTTACAATTTCTGAAAGCAACACACAATGAATAAGTTTACCACAGAACTTCACACCTTGTAATCGGAAAAAGTTTCCGAAAATACCATCCCTCAACTTCTTCCATTGCGAGTTCGACAAGAAAATTTTTATTATTTCCTTATACTGAAAATCTCCTTTCCAATAGCTCATCGAATTACGCCAAATATCAAACTCGAAAACACGATCTCCTTCCATTAGCACACTACAAAGAAGGAAATAGAACATAAAAAAATAGGACTATTTTTCTGAAATGTCCTTATTATTTAAACTAAAAAACTAAAGTTCGGGACCTAAGTAGATGCATCTTCAGTTAAGGACAATAGGTCCTGAACTTAGACTAAAAAGTTCAAAAGTTAAGGACACTTGGTCCTGAACTTCGAGTTCCAAGTTAAAAAGTTAAGGACAATAGGTCCTGAACTTAGACTTACAAGTTCAAAAGTTAAGGACAATTAATCCTAAACTTAGACTAACAAGCTCAAAAGTTAAGGACAATAGGTCCTGAACTTAGACTAACAAGTTCAAAAGTTAAGGACACTTGGTCCTGAACTTAGACTAACAAGCTCAAAAGTTAAGGACAATAGGTCCTGCACTTAGACTAACAAGTTCAAAAGTTAAGGACAATATGTTCTGAACTTAAACTAACAAACTCAAAAGTTAAGGACGCTTGGTCCTGAACTTACAGTTCCAAGTTCAAAAGTTAAGGACACTTGGTCCTGAACTTAGACTAACAAGCTCAAAATTAAGGACAATAGGTCCTGAACTTACAGTTACAAGTTCAAAAGTTAAGGACAATAAGTCCGGAACTTAGACTAACAAGCTCAAAAGTTAAGGACAATTAGTCCTGAACTTCGAGTTCCAAGCTCAAAAGTTAAGGACAATTAGTCCTGAACTCAAACAAACAACCTCAAAAGTTAAGGACAATAGGTCCTGAACTTACAGTTACAAGTTCAAAAGTTAAGGACACTTGGTCCTGTAAACTACATGTCATTAGCTTACAAATTCTTAGGATTATTTTTCCTAAATTTCCGTAATATTTATTGATGCAGAGAAGATGACAAAGGAGAAGACATTAAATCTAACAAACCACACGCAGAGAATTGCTGGGCAAGAACAAAATCGAACAAAGATTTGCATGCAAGGAACGATATTGATACTGAGGGAGCGAAATTTGCCTCTGAAATTCTGGCTCTCAAATTAAATTCATAGAACCGTATAAAATAAGGGTTTGGGAATAAAATAAAAGAAGAAAGGGTAAAATTATCTTTTCAAAATAATTTTAATAGAGTAGTGGCTATTTTCGCGCAGCATAAAACTAGTGGCTATTTAGTGGCGCTCTGTTCAAGAAAAAAAATGAATGAAGAAATGGATTTTCACAAAAGGTATTACTAGTGATTCCTTCGTATGAAGAAGGAAATGATGTTCATGGCAAAAATTTTTTAAAGATCTTGTGGTGGATGAGGGACTAATGGTGATGGGGAAGAATTGATTAAGGTGGTGTTTCAAGGGTGAAACTTGTCCGATATGCACGAAGCTGTTGTAGGTGAGAGTTGTGGCGCTAGGGATTTTTTAATTTTTCATGTTCCCTTTATATTGTCACACCTCCTTTTTACGAGGAGAGGAGTTTTTCAATTTAAGTGATATTATTTGAAATGAGATTGATTTTTTATTTAAAAGAGTCTTCATTCGAAATTTATTTTTACAGTGTTTCGAGTCACCATTTATTTTTTAAATCCAAAATCAAGGAAAAATGAGATTGTTTAAAGTGTGTGAAACACAAAAGACTGGGTAAGAAAATCTGTTAACCTGGGAGAAGGTATGAGGCACTCCCGAATCGCCACTCGAAATTTATTTAATTATAGTTTTTCGAGTCACCATTTATTTTTTAAATCCCAAATCAAGGAAAAATGACTCTGTTTAAAGTGTGTGAAACACAAAAGACTGGGTAAGAAATTCTGTTAACCTGGGAGAAGGTGCGAGGTACTCCCGAATTTCGTGGTTCTAGCACGGCCGCTTACAATCATAACTTGTCTTAATTAAAAAATTATTACATGTTTTTGAACCTATTGTATTTTATTCTTCTACCGCATTTGAATTATTTAAAGTAAGGAATTATCTTGAAACGAACCACGTGTATGTATTCATTTGGTTTGATGTGTCAAAAACATGTCACGCGTAGTGTACATAGTTAATAACACTTTATTATTATTAAGATTATTTGGCCAAAACCGCGTGAACGCGTACCTTGATTTATTTTTGAAAATCATTATTATGTCACGTGAACGTGTAGAGATATTTACCTTCTTATACACTATTTGAAACATTATTACCCTTCCTACTCCAATAATAATTTAATTACACGATCATATATAATTTACCAATTATATACAAATAAGTTTTAAATGAGTATCCCTTTATATTAGGAATTGAATAAGGAATACCAATTATTTCCTTATCCCTTTATACTTGCCCACTCTCTTTCACCGTCTCTCTCTATTCATCTCTCTCTCTCTCTCTCTCTCTCTCCGTGTCACTCTCTTCATCTCTCTAATCTCTTTCTCTATTTTTTCCCCAAATTTTCTTCATTTTATGTTCTCTATTTTTTTTATGTTTTCTTGTTGTATAGAGCTTTAATGGAATTCATCAACGGATTTCAATCGTTCTAACTTAGAAATTTCCTTTCATTTGCATAATTGATGTTCAAATTGAAATTGTAAATCAATAAATTTTGAATGTGTTTGACTCTCCATCACTGATAGCTATTAAAAAGCTTTGAAACTTTTAAATCAAATTTAATTTTCAAAAACCATTATTTGTTTGGATTGGGTGTTGTTGCAAATAATTAAGAATATTGTTTGGAGTTTATATCTCAATTTTGAGGGTGTTTTGGTGAAGATTAGACTTGATTTTGGCTGATTTTCAGATTGAAACTCGTCGAAGAAGAAGAAGAAGAAGAAGAAGAAGAAGAAGAAGAAGAAGAAGAAGAAGAAGAAGAAGAAGAAGAAGAAGAAGAAGAAGAAGAAGAACAAGAACAAGAAGAAGAACAAGAAGAAGAAGAACAAGAACAAGAACAAGAACAAGAACACATGACATACAATATACTTACGAAATTATAGTATAATTCTATGTAAATTGTATTCTGTTGTAGTTATATATATTTTTTAATTGAATATTGTATGAAAATTAAAAAATAGTTGTATGATGTATGAATCGTTGTATAAAATTTGTATTTAAGTTAACAATACAATCTTTTTACATAAAGTTAATGATATGTATCAAAATTTGTACTAAGAGAGAAAGTTTTGATTGAAATTTTAGAGAGGAAGAAACACACACCACATACAAAATATATACAAATCAGATACAAAATATATAAAAGACATATTGTATAAAATTTTTATGAAAATTGTATTTAAGTTGTATGATGTTGTAGGTGTATTTTAACTGGGTAAAAATAAAGTATCAAAGTTGTGGATAAGTTATTGTCACGACCCCAAATTCACTAGTCGTGATGACAACTAACACAATAGGCCAAGTAAGCCAACTAATAACTATCCAATTTCAATAATATTAATAAGACAATTAAACAAAATGAATTAACTAAATCTTATAGATTTCACAAGGACTGGTAGTGCAAATCATGAGATTCTAAGAATAGAGTTTACAAAGCTGGTATGAAATAAATAAATTTTCTGTTCGTAAAGTACATAAACAGATTTATACATTCTAAGGCTACCATGAACGAGAGGCAGCTACAACCGGAATGCAGGTACATCTTCAAATCCAGATCCGATCGGACACAGCAATATCAACAGCCAACATCTGCACGCAAGGTGCAGAAGTGTAGTATGAGTACAACCGACCCCATGTACTCAGTAAGTAACAAACCTAACCTTAGGTTGAAATTAGTGACGAGCTAGAACAAAGGTCGTCCAATACTGTCACGACCCAAAATCCATAAGGTCGTGATGACGTCGGACACCACTGTCAGGCAAGCCAATCATTAAATGGTTAAGTTAAATTTCCTGTTTTAGCATTTTTGAAACCATTACCTTTCACTTTATTACATGATAATTGAATAAAATTCGCTAAGTAAATACGACAGTTTAATATTCCATTTTTATAAAATACATCCCAAACACATCCCAGAACCCGGTGTCACAAGTGCATGAGCAATTCTAAGAATTTCACAAATACTACAAAGCTTGTCCGAAATACAAATTGGACAAGGAATTTAAAATAAAAAAAAATACAATATGAGGGAGACTCTGTCGGCTGCGGTTCGCCTCCGGATGATGCAGCTTACCTAAGTCTCCAAGCCGGCCACATCGCTGTGAAAGTATCTGTGCTATAAAAATGCACAGCAAGTGTAGCATGAGTACGAAAACAACGTGTACTCAGTAAGTATCTCGCCTAACCTCAGAGAGGTAGTGACGAGAGGTCGAATTAGACACTTGCTAGAAGTCAATTTAGCATAATCAAGTGAGACACTAAGCATGTATGTTATAGGCAATTTATTAAAATCAGGAATAAATAATATCAACTCCTTCCATATTTAACACTTTAAAGCTTCGTCATTTCAATTGAGAATTTAAATCATAATCAGGGATAAGAAACATCAGACTTATTTCACATTTTACACATCAATTCTTCTTCTTCTTAACTGGCAATTAAAAACTTCCTTAGGCCGAGAAACATGTATAAATCACAGGAAATACGCAGCATTTATCATGCACAAATGAAGTGTCGAGGGTCGAACGACGCAGACCAACAATAATAAACTGTGCACAGCCACGGGTCGAACGGCTCGAACCATAAATGCATCTATCTACCCCGCTCGCGAATCGATCATGCGACGCAGTTATATATAAATACAGGGTTATCCTGCTCGCGAATTATACATGCGACTCAGACACCCATAGATACACATATTCACACAATAAGTCCACATTTTTGTCAAGAAAGCAGTTATCCAGGAAAGTGGTAAAATTCTTCTAAAAGGAGCGAAAAATAACATTTAAATCTTTGTATTGAAACTCATTTGCCAAGTTTAATAATATTCAATAGTATAACCTTATCAGGAATACAATTATCCACGGAGGAATCAATTCTCTTTCTAAATGATTAAGAAAAGTACACTCTATCCTTCTTAGGAAATAAATTACCAATTCGATAGCATTATCAGTCTAATATTATTTGCAGGATCACATGATATTTTATTGACAAGGTCACATGTACGACAAGTAAAGCATGTTAGTGGGTCCTAGACTACCCGTACATGGCATAATAGTATCTACCACGGACTCCCGTCACCTCGTGCGCATGTAGCCCCCCGCAGACAGTAGCACGTATTTAATTAGTTCACCTATGGATACAATTCCCCCTCACAAAGTTAGAAAGGAGACTTACCTCGCTCCAAAATTCCATAACCGGCTTTCAAGCCCTTCCGATGACTCAAATCATTGCACAACGCTCCGAAACTAGCCAAATAACGACAAACCAATGAAAATATACTCCAATATTTGTTAACAATTCAAATTATATAAACTCCTATCTCTGCTCAAGGAATTGACCAAAATGCCCTCGGGCCCACGTGCCTGGAATCCAAAATTTAACGAAAATATACCCTACCCATAGTCTTACTAACTCAAATATACAATTTACTCAAATATTCATGCTCAATTCATTGTAAAAATCCAATTTACCAAATTTCTAGGTTTTCTTCAAAATTCTCAATTTTTCACAATCTTTCATGCTCAAATCCATGCATATACCTTGTATTTAACTTGAGATGAGTTGGAATAACTTACCTTGTGATCCTTGACGTAAACCCCTCCTTGAAGCTCCCCACAATCACCCATGCCAAGTGAAAATAGGAGAAAATGAGCCAAGTGCTCGGTTATAAAACATACATTGCCGAGGCCAATATCCACACCTGCGATCCAGATTTTGCACCTGCGCTTCCGCAGGTGTGCCCAAACGCCCGCACCTGCGGCCTCCTCAGCTCCAGCCAAAACTCGCACATGCGCCCCATTGTCCGTATCTGCGCCTTCGCAGGTGCGGAAATTACATCGCACCTACTCTCCTAGACAAACCATCATGATCTCGCACCTGCGGTGCCAAAGCCGCACTTGCGGCCAAAGCCTCGCAGGTACGGTCACACCAAATGACAGCAACCTCAGCCCTTCTTCAAACTCAAAACTTGATCTGTTAACCACCCGAAATCCACCCGAGGCCCCCGGGACCCCGTCCAATTACACCAACCTGTTCCAAAACATAATGCGGACTTGCTCGAGGCCTCAAATCAAATCAAACAACATCGAAACCACGGATCGCACTAAAATTCAAACTTTAAGAACTTGAAATTTCAAACTTCCACATCCGTTGCCGAAACCTATCAAATCATGTCCGATTGACCCCAAATTTTGCAGGCAAGTCATATTTGACATTACGGACCTGCTCCAACTTCTAAAATCGCATTCCGATCCCGATATCCAAATTTCCACTTCCGGTCGGATTTCCCAAAAACCTTCAAATTTCTATCTTTAGCCAAATGACTTCAAAATAACCTACGGACATCCGAATTCACTTCTGATCGCGTTTCCAACTCTAGAATCACCATACAGAGCTATTCCCAGACTCGGAATCCCAAACGGACATCAACATGCGCCGAAACACTCCTGGGTTATCCAAAGCCAGATCCGGACACACGCCGACGTCTGAAATAAATATATGAATCTGATGGAACCTTCAGATCCTGATTCCGAGGTCGTTTACTCATAATTCCAATCTTAGTCAATTTCTCAAACTTAAGGCTTCCGAATTGAGAATTTTCTTCCTAAATTAACTCTAAACTTCCCGAAATTCAATTCCAACCTACAAGTCATAATACCTGAAATGGATCTGCTCATGACTTCAAACCGCCAAACGACGCGCCAGAGCTCAAAACGACCGGTCGGGTCGTTACATTCTCCCCCACTTAAACAGACGTTCGTCTTCGAACGTGCTAAGAACTGCTCTGGATTTATCTGAAATCACTGTTTAACACCTCGAGCACCTACCCGTGCTACCACAACCCAGTTGAGTACATTAGCTTGATCAAATCTGAAGATTTCTTCTTTTATCCATATAATAAGCTCAGAATCGAGTTCCAACACCTGAAATTTCTCTGCCAGACCTAGTTCCAATATATAAACACTATATCAACTACCACATGATATACCAGAACATGACTGCATACCTTTGCTGAATTAGCACCATGCACCGCATAATTCATCATCTAGCCACCATGACATTCCCTGAACCTTAACAACCACAATTCTACGAATTTGATTCTCCCAATTCACCTTACAATATATATACATACATCCTCCTATAATGCTGAAGATACTACCACAACGGAGGAGACATGTAGAAATTTCTAACCAATTGCAGAGTTAGCCAAACATTGAATCCTTCCTCTTGAATAAGACCACCATTTCATTACAAACCAATAAGGGTAATTGTCCTTCAATGTATTTCACACAATCTTAACGCACTAGATCCCTGATCCAAAAATCTCGTCTCACACAGTATGAACTGCTCAGACAACAAATCACCCCAAACATGACCAACAGTCTCACATGATACCACATCGCGCCAATAGGCCACAACTCGAACATGATACATAAGAAATGACTCAGGAAGGGACTACTCAACTCACGCAACTAATATGAACTTTCCTCAGAAAATAGGAAGTAAAACACAGAAATAGATATAGGGGACCGTACTCAATATCACACTGTTGCGGCGCGCAACCCGATCCAAATAACATTTCCGTGAAAACGTTCCACCCGATCCACACATAAAATTCACATAGGGAAATATACACGGAGCTAAATTTCTCACTGACACAATTTACTGAATACCGATCACAAGCACGCTAAGTGCATAATACCATCCTGGGGAGACTGATAGAGCCATATGCTAGAAAAATTTAAGCACAACTGAGGTGCGATATATATATATATATATATATATATATATATATATATATATACACTCTGAAATCTCAAGAGCCCTCCTGCTCACATAACATCATTAATACGCTGAATCTTAACATATAGGAATTTCTCAAGCCGTTCCACAACTCACACGGCACAACAAAATATCACATAAGATGAACAAAGACGGAACAACATCTGTTGTTCTAATACCTTTCCATGAAAAGCGCTATACCGAACAAACACGCCTGACTCATACGAAGCCCATAATCATATTTAAATCCATCCACAAACATCGAGTCTACCTTGCTCGCACTGAACTAGGCTAACAGCTTTGCCTGGGTCCATATTAACCCACTTCCTCTCATAATACGCAAGAACAACCATTATAGCCGGGACAAACACCCACAATCCACAACCAAATGAACTGAACGCCTTCCAGGCACAATTCTCAAATAAGCAATATTGCACTTCTTTATACTCAGTCCAAATCTTCAATCCATGAAGTGACTACATGTCAAACTCATACGATCATCCCGTGGTCACGCTCCCATGACCTTCCACACAAGGTAGCAAGTCTACACATCCACCATTGGCCACACTAACATTGTAAAACAAATCAAGAACCCATAACTAGGATGCAAAGCCTCTTTCACCAAACACCGATCTCAGGTGACACTGAAGATAACACCATCTTACTCTAAACATTCAAATCCCTTTTTCTTGCTCATCCGATCTCATGACATCCCCGTCAACACGGAACCGCAACATCGATTCCTTACTTCCAGTTATATACTGCTTACCACACCTAACATGCCAATATGAGATAGCGCAAGAATTACATCATAACTTTTGAACCACTAATAGTGTGAACACCTTCATCACATAAAGACCTTTTTACTTAACTCAATTCAAGAGAACCATCACAACACACGAGTGAATTCTCATAATCACAAAACATGCCAATCCTCAAACTCCACCTGCGCAGGACATAACTGATTCCCCCATATACCTCAAACTGAAACTGATACGACACTCAGCCGCGCAAACGACTTATCAACAACAGACTCCCCCACTTGTCTCAAGCCATAGATCAAGATGAACAATAACTCACAATGCCCATATGCTAACACCGCCACGATACCGCAGTGAGATTCAATTAAACTTTCCATAAGCTCATATAACACGACCTATCTCGTACGTCAATTCAATTCATACTCACCGCAGGAATAACGATAACCCCAATCAACACATATCGACTCAATTCGCACTCACCTTGAGTGACTCCATTCCACGGGACCATTTCGTTTCCAAACCCATGAGCCGTTTCATGCCCTCCTAGCACGCATATTCACATATTTGATCGGTATACCCATCCTGATAATCTTTCTACAAATCCGGAGTTTATTCCTCTCACTCCCCCACTACTATCTCGCACGCTGCAAATAACATAGAACACCCCGATTATTTTCCCTTTCTCAAGAATTACGCTGCATAAGCTCGATTCGTAATCATACTGCTGCCTGAAACCCTTAAACGCCGCATTCTTAACTTTTGAATTTACTAGGACCGCTGCTGAGAGTCACCCACTCTAACTGGCCCCGAACATAATCAACTCCAAGGCTCTCCTAGCACACGAACATCCTCTCAATGAAGCACGTGACTGAGTCACTACCCTAACAACTCGTCTATGCCTTAAGCATAAATTTTGAATCTTTCAAAGCCTAACCCTGATCCAATAGGGCCAAATTTTGCACACATTCATCAAATCCCACGCTCAATCACCATTTTACTCCTTTCCCTTAGCTGCAATAACTTGCCATTACGCCAACAATCTGCAACCCCATGATAACACAATCCTACAACCCAACTGCAGGTGGTGGGACTCCCCCACTTAGCCCGAATCTACTCATTGCACCACTCTAGGCCTTGCTGAGATCCTTTCCCCTTTGTTAACATGATCTTGTTCAACCAATCCGTCCAATCCTTCCAAATTCTCTTGTTAGAACTCCCTAAATACTCAAATTCCCTAGCATCATTCACACATTCTGCCTCCTACCGAATAGCCACTAGAATCCCACACAGAAACTTGCCAACCACACAATCGCTAACCTACTCACAGGAGATAACCCACCTGTGAAAATCACCAACTGACACCTTCCAATGACGCTGAAATGCACACTCTCTGCAACATCAATACCCCATCCTAAACCTGCTCTCATTCACCAACTTTACCAGTTCGTCCGCTCCTCATGGACATCTACTAAATGCACTACAACATCTTTAAATTCACCGCCACATCGCGTCCTTCTTCATTCCTAACAACTCCTCCATGTTGTATCCAACCTTCCGCCGAAACAACCCACATTTCAACTTAAGCTCGTGGATCCAATCACCATCCGCTAAAACTCTCAAGCTTTCCCTCAAGATAGGCGACTGTCTTACCACAAAACTCTGGTGCTACGCTGCCAATCTCCCACTTGTTAAACTCATTCCTTTAAACAACTACCTGACTTCCGTTCCTTACACCTGGCCTTTTAGAAATTCAGCCGCCACCTGACACTTCTCACATGTCTTCCTTCATCGTATGCTGCCCAATTGCTACCTCAATTCAATATCATTCTCTGCAGCTCTTAATCGAGCAGTTCGCCACAACTTCAAACTCTCCGAAGATCATCTATCTCGAGCTACCTTCATTATCAACACTTATCCAGTACTGAACCACCGCGCCTCACAGTCTTTGACAACCGCTTCTTCAATACTTCTTCACAATACTCTGACCCCATGCAACTGAAGAAAGCATAGCACCGACAAACTTAACACATTCCATTCGATCAATGAGGATGTTATCACATCACAGGTGAATACTCCACCTTACATGAAAACACCAAGTCTTACTACTTTATCAACCCAAAACCTGACCATTTATAGTCCAAATGCCCTTCATCTGCCAGAACTAAAATGCTGAAATCTCGAAATCACGCCCTAAGAAGACCTCCCTTCAAGCCATTCATCATCCCCAACATATAAGCAAACATTCTACCATCATATCAACACCGTGCGATAACCAATCGCAAGCATCATAACAATCTGAGCATAACCTCAAGTCCTCAGAATCACAGCTACTAGCTTAAACAACATATTACTCTTCCGCATAGCAACGACAATAGCCTCAATCAACTTCGCAGGGAGAAACATCCCGCACCACACCCATAGAACCATTTCAATTCCTCAAATTCCTGATTCATAGCAAGCGCTTCGCGACACGTATCAGATTGAGTAGGAAGAAACATAGGCATAATCCTCAAAGGAATCGAATCGCACGATGAGGAATCAAGAAGGGAAGCACTCCTAACAGCCCTGTAGCCTCTCGAAGATAAGTACAGACATCTCTGTACCGATCCCCAAGACTCTACTAGACTTGCTCATGACTCGTGAGACCTAAGAGAACCTAGAGCTCTGATACCATATTGTCACGACCCAAAATCCATAAGGTCGTGATGGCGCCGAACACCACTATCAAGCAAGGCAATCATTAAATGGTTAAGTTAAATTTCCTGTTTTAGCATTTTTGAAATCATTACCGTTCACTTTATTAAATGATAACTTAATAAAGTCCGCTAAGTAAATACGATAGTTTAATATTTCATTTTTATAAAATACATCCCAAAAACATCCCAGAACCAGGTGTCACAAGTGCATGAGCAATTCTAAGAATTTCACAAATACTACAAAGCTTGTCCGAAATACAAATAGGACTAGGAATTTAAAATGAAAATAAATACAATATGAGGGAGACTCTGTCGGCTACGGATCGCCTCCGGATGATGCAGCTCACCTTGTTTAACCAAAGAATTAGACCCTTTAACTAAAGCTTATTTTTAAGATGAATACAGATTACTGATAATCAAAGTAATGAAGAAAAATGAATAATAGACAGTATTGCAGAAATAAAAATCGAAGTTAATTGTATTCGAGAATCAGATGTATTCCCCTCCCTTATATAGGAGATTCTTACAACGTACGACTCTTTCTATGGTTACTCATTGAGGACTAATTATGAAATTAATGAGGCATTACAAAGGATAACGATAATTGGGGTTCGGTTACATAACGTTCGAGTAATCAATTGTGGGTCCTCGAATCTGCCCGTAGCTTTGTCTAGATTCATTCTGACCATGCCTCTCTCCTATTTTGATCAAGTTGAGTTTCCCGTGGCTGATAAGTTCGTGGGTTTACTGAACCGTGCCTATTTGTACCATATCTCTTCAAATAATCACATCCAGTTGTCGCGTTTTCCTGTCCACGTGACTGGCTGAGTTGTCAAATGTTGGCTTACGTGTGAAACTCTTTTTTACCAATATAGATAGTCCCCCCAATTACCATATATTTAGCGATTAATATTTGGTAAGTGGATATTCATTTATGGCGGGAATATTTTGCCGCCGATTTTCCTTGAATCATTGTATCCTTCTCTGCACCATAGGCGTTGTTTGTCACTTCCATTTAATGCCCATACCACGTGTCCTTTTCGGATTGGTTCTGCATTTACTCGGCACCTTTTAGGGCTTTTTGCGGCTGTGCCAGTCCTGAAGTCACATATTCAATTATGAATTTTCTTCATTATTTTCCTTTTTCTTCATGTTTGCAGGTTGTCTTCAAGTATAAATACACGTTTTCTTTGCTTCCACGAAACCCTTTTTTAACTTTGTCTTTTGTAAAAAAATTTCTTCTTTTCCTTGGTAAACATGTCTTCTTCAAACCAACCTCAAAGAGTAATAGATATTGAGAGTTTAACGCCATCTTCTGCTCCGACTAGGAGTCGGAGGGGTGGTAGACTTAGAAGTCTAGGATCCACTCCTTCTAGGGGCTCCTCTTCTTCTCAGATAGTTCCTCCTCTTTCCACTAGATCTCCAGTTTCTCCGAGGTTTAGGGTTTCTCGATCTTTGTCTAGAGGTAGAGGCGAACGCCTTCGTGAACCTGCAGTCGATGAAATTGTCCCCGCTGAGTTTTTTTTGCTAGGGATAGTCAAGTTCTAGTAGATCAATCTTCTTCTCTTGATAGTGTTGAAAGATATCCAACCCTTATAACTGAGGTTCAGATTTCCCTTGTTCGTAGGGAGTGCTTTTGGAGGTCTGACTTTCCTATCTATATTCCGAATAGTAATAAAAGACTAACGTCTTACAAGACGGGATATTCTTTTGTTTATACGTATCCATTCACTTTAGGGTTTAGACCTCCCATTGACCCAATTATAATTGAGTTTTGCCGTTTTTTCAATATCTGCTTAGGACAAGTTGGCCCGCTTGTGTGGCGAGTTGTCACATGTCTTAGGAGTTTGGCTTATTTAGCCTCGGTTCCTTTTACCTTCAACCAACTTATTCACCTCTACTCTCCTACCTTATTTCGTGAAGGGTTTTTACTCTGACTGCTAGAAGCAAAAGAGTGCTGGTAACCCCTGGAGACGATAAGGATAGGGGCTGGTACCTCCGGTATGTTGTTGTACCCACTGTTGGTTTAGTGGGTGAAGAAAATATTCCCTTCCCTGAGAAGTGGAATCACGCACGTGAGTATGCTTTAGCTCACATTTACTTTTTCTTGTTTTGACTTGAGATGTTTTGTTAACACCGTATCTGTTTTTTCTTCTCTCAGCAATCATGAATACTGTTGAGAATGTCTCTTGTATTCGTGATTGGGTAGAAAAATTATTATCTGTTGCTCCTTCAAAAGAGAGATCTTGGAAGTACCTTGCGGGGAGGTATGGTTGGCAAGTAAAGACCCACGGTAAGTGAAGCTTTTGTTCTTGCTTCTTTCCTTACTCGAGTTTTTTTTTTAAAATTTTTTTCCCTTTTTAATAGGTTTCTCTGCTCGTGGGGTGTCTGCTTCATCTATCCCAAAGATGTCCTTGGCTCAGGCCCAGGAAATTATTGTTGGTTCATCTTCCTCGAAGAGGAAGATTAGTGAGTCTCGTTCCGTAGAAGAGGAAGAAGAGGGTGCTTTAGTGCACAGGCCACAAATAAGGCGAATGGTTTTAGATGATGAGCTTACAGCCTCAACCTTGCCTTCAGTTTCTGTGATTGAGCCCCCTGTCCTTGATGATGTTTCACATTCCCCTATTCATGAGGGTGTTGATCTTGCTCCTAACGACGTCCCTTTGGCTGTTGGCTTTCCTGCTTCTTTGAGAGAAGCTGTTTCGTCTGTTCCTTTGGCTATTTCAACTTCTGTTGTTACTTTGCCTGTAACTTCTTCAACTTTTCAACTCTCTGTGCCTGCTGCTTTGCCCGTGGCTTCTCCAGCTCCTCAACCTTCTGTGCCTGTTGTTGTTCTATCTCTGCCTGCTTCCATGCCTTCCGTTAGGGAAGTAGGGTCTTCCAGCAGAGAGATGCGGCAAGTGATAATAGAGGTTCCAGCTGAGGGGAACCTTTTCAAGAAAATGGGTGAGCCTGAAGTGTGGCTCAAGCCGTTGATAGGTCCATCTGAGAAAGCAAAGCTAGCCAGCCACGGTGCTCTAACATGGGCCAATGAGGTCGTGCATACTTCTTTGAAGGTATGGTGCAAGTTATCCTCTTTCACTCTCGTATATGAGATTTACCATATTTGACTGGTTTATTTCTTGTAGATTAACCTTATAGGCATGGAGCTTATGAAGAGGATTTCAAACACGGACCAAGAGACAAAAGAGTTGCAGGCCAATGTTGATAATTGGAGAGCACAATATGATAGCCTAAGGATTGACATGGATGCTTTAGAAGAGGAAAAGAGTACCTTGA
Source organism: Nicotiana paniculata (assembly GCA_005239505.1). Taxonomy (NCBI): domain Eukaryota; kingdom Viridiplantae; phylum Streptophyta; class Magnoliopsida; order Solanales; family Solanaceae; genus Nicotiana; species Nicotiana paniculata. The sequence continues at coordinate 21,129 of MDKI01230658.1, forward strand.
AGTGGCAGATGAAACTCCTGGCATCAGAACTGGCAGTGGAGAGGGCTTCTTGCAGTCAAGCTGATAAAGATAAGAGTGTTCTGGAGTCTTCGTTCGCGGAGCAGCTGTCCCGTGCCTCAGAAGATATTAGAGACTTGAAGAACTCATTGGGGAAGAAGGAGGAATACTCAGGCGAGCTCGTGCAATCACTCACTCGTACTCAAGAAGACCTTCGTAGGGATTTAGACAAAGCTCAAACTTTAGAGGAGTCGATTGTTCCATTAAGGGCCGCCCATGAAGCCGCGAAAACGGAGAAGGACGGATTGAGAGTTGAGCTTCAAGTATGGGCAAATGATTATGAAGATTTGGAAGAGGTGGTTGCTGTCGATGTGAGCTGGGCGTATATGAATTCTTGCCTTGACACATTGATGGAAATGAATCAAGAGGGTTTTGACCTTAGTGCTGAAATAGCCAAAACTAAGTAAGCCGTGGAGAAGGCTTAACAAGGTCATAACCTCTCTTCACCTGATGGTGAGATTCCAGCCGCTCATGCCTCTTCATCCC
>ML311351.1:0-20106 GCA_005239505.1 Nicotiana paniculata
TTCGTTATGGGAAATCAATGCTCCGGGCCAAATAGAGCTTACCTACGGCACCTGGATTTCTCCAGCGAGCTTTCTATCGTAAATCCAAAGACGCCCCAAGACAAGGTACAATTGTTGGGAAGGGGACATGATCAATAGAACCTGGCAGGATCCGGGATGGGATAGTGCCGCCCATTCTTAACCAGTTCCGAAAGGGTTCGCTCATGCTGGAGGGAGCATCCCCACTTAGTGATCGGTCCGCTAGTTCACGCAAATCCGAAGAAGTTATCACGGACGAGCCACATGCAGGGAAACTTGCACGTGTGGTTCTGGCNGCATGATTATACATTAATTATACACAAATCATACATATATTGTACATTCATTGGCTATTTTTAGTTTAAGTGGCTGCGTGAGCAGCTATTTGGGTATTTTTGGTTTGTTGTATATTGTACATTCATTGGCTATTTTTAGTTTAAGTGGTAGGGTGAGCGGCTATTTGGGTATAATAGGGTTGTTGTATATTTTACATTCATTGGGTTGCTATTGTATATTTGGATCAACTGTTTAACACATTTCCACGTAAAGGCTTCTCGGCCTACGCGCCCGGGCTGCGCAAGCACATCAAGGTGATCAACGGAGGATTTCGGGGCCTCAGAACACATTTTTAGCTAGATTTACACGGGATGACCTTTTGGGTAATCACACATTCATTGGGCTGCTATTGTATATTTGGATATAATTGGGATGTTGTATATTGTACATTCATTGGTAGGGTGAGTGGCTATTTGGGTTAATTCTTCTTTATTAAGGGATTTGTACACAAATAGTCAGTCATATTAATTGTTTCTTTTTTCAAGCCATACACATAGATTATACATTAATTATACACAATTATACACATGTAATACACAAATCATGCATATATTTTACATTCATTGGCTATTTTTAGTTTTAGATTGGGCTGCTATTGTATATTTGGATATAATTGGGCTATTGTATATCGTACATTCATTGGTAGGGTGAGCGGCTATTTGGGTGAATTCTTCTTTATTAAGGGATCTTTCCACAAATAGCCGGTCATATTAATTGCTTGCTTTTTCAAGCCATATATATAGATTATACATTAATTATACACATGTAATGCACAAATCATGCATATATTGTACATTCATCGGCTATTTTTAGTTTAAGTGGTAGGGTGAGCGGCTATTTGGGTATAATTAGGTTGTTGTATATTGTACATTCATTGGGCTGCTATTGTATATTTGGATATAATTAGGTTGTTGTATATTATACATGCATTGGTATTGTACATTCAATGGGCTGCTATTGTATATTTGGGTATAATATGGTTTCCATTTTTAATCCATATGCATAGATTATACATTAATTAGACATAATTATACACATGTAATGCACAAATCATGCATATATTGTACATTCATTGGCTATTTTTAGTTTTAGTGGTAGGGTGAGCAGCTATTCGGGTATAATTGGGCTGTTATATATTGTACATTCATTGGGCTGCTATTGTATATTTGGATATAATTGGGCTGTTATATATTGTACATTCATTGGTAGCGTGAGCGGCTATTTGGGTGAATTCTTCTTTATTAAGGAATCTTTACACAAATAGCCGGTCATATTAATTATTTGCTTTTTTAGGCCATATACATAGATTATACATTAATTATACATAATTATACACATGTAATAAGAAAATCATGAATATATTGTACATTCATTGGGTATTTATAGTTTAAGTGGTAGGGTGAGCAGTTATTTGGATATAATTGGGCTATTGTATATTGTACATTCATTGAGCTGCTATAGTATATTTGGACATAATTGGGTTGTTGTATATTGAACATTCATTGGTAGGGTGAACAGCTATTTGGGTGAATTCTTCTTTATTAAGGAATCTTTACACAAATAGCCGGTCATATTAATAGTTTGTTTTTTCAAGCCATACACATAGATTATACATTAATCATACACAATTATGCACATATAATACACAAATCATGCATATATTGTACATTCATTGGCTATATTTAGTTTACGTGGTAGGGTGAGCGGCTATTTGGGTATAATCAGGCTGTTGTATATTGTACATTCATTGGGCTGCTATTGTATATTTGGATATAATTGGGCTGTTGTATATTGTACATTCATTGGTAGGGTGAGCGGCTATTTGGGTGAATTCTTCTTTATCAAGGGATCTTTACACAAATAGTCGTTAATATTAATTGCTTGCTTTTCTTGCCATATATATAGATTTGTAATACACAAATCATGCATATATTGTACATTCACTGGCTATTTTTTTTAAATGGTAGGGTGAGTACCTATTTGGGTATAACTGGGTTGTTGTATACTGTACATTCAATGGGCTGCTATTGTATATTTGGATATAATATGGCTTACATTTTCAATCCATATACATAGATTATACATTAATTATACATATGTAATGCACAAATCATGCATATATTGTACATTCATTGGCTATTTTTAGTTTTAGTGGTAGGGTGAGCGGCTATTTGGGTATAATTGGGCTGTTGTATATTGTACATTCGTTGGGCTGCAATTGTATATTTGGATATAGTTGGGATTTTCTATATTGCATATTCATTGGTATGGTGAGCGACTATTTGGGTGAATTCTTCTTTATTAAAGGATCTTTACACAAATAGCCGGTCATATTAATTGTTTGTTTTTTCAAGCCATATACATAGATTATATATTAATTATACACAATTATACACATGTAATACAATAATCATACATATATTTTACATTCATTGGCTATTTTTAATTTAAGTGGTAGGGTGAACGACTATTTGGGTATAATCGGGCTGTTGTATATTGTACATTCATTGGGCTTCTATTGTATATTTGGATATAACTGGGTTGTTGTATATTATACATTCATTGGTAGGTTGAACGGCTATTTGGGTGAATTCTTCTTTATTAAGGGTCCTTACACAAATAGCCGATCATATTAATTGCTTGGTTTTTCAAGCCATATATATAGATTATACATCAATTATACATATGTAATACACAAATCATGCATATATTGTATATTCATTGGCTATTTTTAGTTTAACTGGTAGGGTGAGCGGCCATTTGGGTATAATTAGGTTGTTGTATATTGTACATTAATTGGGCTGCTACTTTATATTTAGATATAATTGGGTTGTTGTATATTGTACATGCATTGGTATGGTGAGCGGTTATTTGGGTGAATTCTTCTTTATTAAGGGATCTTTATACAAATAGCTGGTCATATTAATAGCTTGCTTTTCTTGCCATATATATATTATACATTAACATAATTATACATATGTAATATACAAATCATGCATATATTGTACATTCATTGGCTATTTTTAGTTTAAGTGTTAGGGTGAATGGCTTTTTACGTATAATTGGGTTGTTGTATATCGTACATTGAATGAGATGCTATTGTATATTTGGGTATAATTTGGTTGTTGTGTGTTGTACATTCATTGGTAGGGTGAACGACTATTTGGGTTAATTATTCTTTATTAAGGGATCTTGACACAAATAGTCGGTCATATTAATTGTTTGCTTTTTCAAGTTATATACAAATCTTATACATTAATTATACACATGTAATACACAAATTATGCATATATTGTACATTCATTGGCTATTTTTAGTTTAAATGGTAGGGTGAGCGACTATTTGGGTATAACTGGGCTGTTTTATATTGTACATTCAATGGGCTGCTATTGTATATTTTGGTATAACTTGGTTGTTGTATATTGTACATTCATTGGTAGGGTGAGCGGCTATTTGAGTGAAGTCTTATTTATTAAGGGTTCTTTACACAAATAGTCGGTCATATTAATTGTCTACATTTTCAAGTCATATACATATATTATACATTAATTATACATAATTATACTCATGTAATACACAAATCATGCATATATTATACATTCATTGGCTATTTTTAGTTTAAGTGATAGAGTGAGTGGATATTTGGGTATAATCGGGATGTTTTATATTGTAGATTCATTGGGCTGCTATTGCATATTTGGATATAGTTGAATTTTTGTATATTGTACATTCATTGGTATGGTGAGCGGCTATTTGGGTGAATTGTTTTTTATAAGGGATCCTTACACAAATAGCCGGTCATCTGAATTGTTTGCTTTTTCAAGTCATATACATAGTTTATACTTTAATTATACAAAATTATACACATGTAATACACAAATCATGTATATATTGTACATTTATTGGCTATTTTTAGTTTAAGTGGGAGGGTGAGCAATTATTTGGGTATAATTAGCCTGTTGTATATTGTACATTTCATTGGGATGCTATTGTATATTTGGGTATAAATAGGTTGTTGTATATTGTACATTCAATGGTAGGTTGAGCGACTATTTGGGTGAATTCTTCTTTATTAAGGTATCTTTACACAAATAGTTGCTCATATTAATTGTTTGCTTTTTCAAGCCATGTACATAGATTACATTTATTATACACAATTATACACATGTAATAAAAGAATCGTGGCATGCATTGTACATTCATTGGCTATTTTTAGTTTGAATGGTAAGGTAAGCGGCTATTTGGGTATAATCGAGTTGTTATATATTGTACATTCATTGGGCTGCTATTGTATATTGTGATATAATTGGGCTGTTGTATATTGTACATTCATTGGTAGGGTGACCAGCTATTTGGGTGAATTCTTCTTTATTAAGGTATCTTTACACAAATAGTCGGTCATATTAATTGTTTGTTTTTTTAACCCATATACATAAATTATACATTAATTATACACATGTAATACACAAATCATGCATATATTGTACATTCATTGCCTATTTTTAGTTTATGTGGTAGGGTGAGCAGCTATTTGGGTATAATTGGGCAGTTGTATATTGTACATTCATTGGGCTGCTATTGTATATTTTGGTATAATTGGGCTGTTGTATATAGTACATTCATATGTAGGGTGAGGGGCTGTTTGGTTGAATTCTTCTTCATTACGGAATCGTTACACAAATAGCCGATCATATTAATTATTTATTTTTTCAAACGATATACATATATTATACCTTAATTATACACAATTATACACATGTAATACACAAATCATGCATATGTTGTACATTTACTCGTTATTTTTAAATTAAATGGTAGGGTGAGCGGCTATTTGGGTATAATTGGGTTGTTGTATATTGTATATTCATTGGTAGGGTGAGCGGCTATTTGGGTGAATTCTTTTTTGTTAAGGAAGTTTTACACAAATAGGCGGTCATATTAATTGTTTGCTTTTTCAAGCCATTATACATATATTATACACTAACGATGCACATGTAATACACAAATCATGCATATATTGTATATTCATTTGCTATTAGTTTAAGTGGTAGGGTGAGCGGCTATTTGGGTATAATCGGACTGTTATATATTGTACATGCATTGGGCTGCTATTGCATATTTGGATATAATTGGGTTGTTGTATATTGTACATTCAGTGGTATGGTGACCGGCTATTTGGGTGAATTCTTCTTTATAAGGGATCTTTCACAAATAGCCTATCATCTGAATTGTTTGCTTTTTCAAGCTATATACATAGATTGTAGTTTAATTATACACAATTATACATGTAATACACAAATAATGCATATATTGTACATTCATTGGCTATTTTTTGTTTAAGTGGAAGGATAAGCTGCTATTTTGGTATAATCGGGCTTTTATATATTGTGTATTCATTGGGCTGCTATTGCATATTTGGATATAAATGGTTTGTTGTATATTGTACATTCATTGGTATGGTGAGCGGCTATTTGTGTGAATTCTTCTTTATAAGGGAACTTTACGCAAATAGCCCGTCATCTGAATTGTTTGTTTTTTCAAGCCATATACATAGATTATACTTTAATTATACACAACTATACACATTTAATACACCAATCATTAATATATTGTACATTCATTGGCTATTTTTAGTTTAAGTGGTAGGGTGAGCAGCTATTTGGGTATAATTGGGCTGTTGTATATTGTACATTCATTGGGTTGCTATTGTATATTTTGGTGTAAATTGGCTGTTGTATATTGTACATTCATTGGTAGGTTGAGCGGCTATTTGGGTTAATTCTTCTTTATTAAGAGATCTTTACACAAATAGGTGGTCATATTAATTGTTAGCCTTTTCAAGCCATGTAAATAAATTATACATTAATTATACACCTGTAATAAACAAATCATGCATATATTGTACATTCATTGGCAATTTTTATTTTAAGTGGTAGGATGAGCGGCTATTTGGGTATAATCAGACTTTTATATATTGTACATTCATTGGGGTGCTATTGTATACTTTGATATAATTGGGCTATTGTATATTGTACATTCATTGGGCTGCTATTGTATATTCGGGTATAATTGGGCTGTTGTATATTGTACACTCATTGGTATGGTGAGCGGCTATTTGGGTGAATTCTTCTTTATTAAGAGATCTTTACACAAATAGCCGGTCATATTAATTATTTGCTTTTAAAGCCATATACATAAATTATACATAATTATACACATGTAATACACAAATCATGCATATATTGTACATTCATTGCCTATTTTTAGTTTATGTGGTAGGGTGAGCTATTTGGATATAATTGGGCTGTTGTATATTCTACATTCATTGGGTTGCTATTGTATATTTGGGTATAATTGAGCTGTTGTATATAGTACATTCATTGGTAGGGTGAGGGGTTGTTTGGGTGAATTCTTCTTTATTAAGGAATATTTACAAAAATAGCCGATGATATTAGTTGTTTGTTTTTTCAAGCCATATACGTAGATTATACATTAATTATACACAATTATACACATGTAATACAGAAATCATGCATATATTGCACATTCACTGGCTATTTTTAGTTTATATGTAGGGTGAGCGACTGTTTGGGTATAATTGGATTGTTGTATATTGTACATTCATTGGTAGGGTGAGCGGCTATTTGGGTGAATTCTTCTTTATTAAGGGATTTTTACACAAATAGGAGGTCATATTAATATTTTGCTTTTTCAAGCCAATATACGTAGATTATATATTTATTATACACGTGTAATACACAAATCATGCATATATTGTTTATTCATTGGCTATTTTTAGTTTAAGTGGTAGGATGAACAGTTATTTGGGTATAATTGGGTTGTTGTATATTGTATATTCATTGGGCTGCTATTGTATATTTGGGTTTAATTGAGCTGTTGTATATTCTATATTCATTGGTATGGTGAGCGGCTATTTAGGCGAATTCTTCTTTATTAAGGAATCTTTAAACAAATAGCCGGTCATATTAATTGTTTACCTTTTCAGGCCATATACATAGATTTTGCATTAATTATACACAATTATACACATGAAAAACACAAATCATGCATATATTGTACATTAATTGGCTATTTTTAGTTTAAGTGGTAGGGTGAGTAGCTAATTGGGTATAATTGAGCTGTTGTATATTGTACATTCATTGGGATGCTATTGTATATTTGGGTATAATTGGGTTGTTGTATATTGTACATTCATTTGTATGGTGAGCGGCTATTTTGTCGAATTCTTTTTTATTAAGGGATATTTACACAAATAGCCGGTGATATTAATTGTTTGCTTTTTTAAGCCATATACATAGACTATACATTAATTATACACATTTATTCATATGTTATACACAAATCATGCATATATTGTACATTCATTGTCTATTTTTAGTTAAAAGTTGTAGGGTGAGCGGCTATTTGGGTATAATCGGGCTGTTGTATATTGTACATTCATTGGGCTGCTAGCGTATATTTGGATATAATTGTGCTGTGTTATATTGTACATTAATTGGTAGGGTGAGCGGCTATTTGGTTGAATTCTTCTTTATTAAGGATCTTTACACAAATAGCCGGTCATATTAATTGTTTGTTTTTCAAGTAATATACATAGATTATACATTAAATATTTATAATTATACACATGTTATACACAAATCATGTATATATTGTACATTCATTGGCTATTTTTAGTTTAAGTGGTTAGGTGAGCAGCTATTTGGGTATTTTTGGGCTGTTGTATATTGTACATTCATTGGGCTGCTATTGTATATTTGAGTATAATTTGGCTGTTGTATATTGTACATTCATTGGTAGGGTGAACAACTATTTGGGTGAATTCTTCTTTATTAAGGAATCTTTACACAAATAGACGGTCATATTAATTGTTTGCTTTTTCACGACATATGCATAGATTATGCCCCCGCTGCTTTTATGGAGTTGATGCACTGCATGTTCAGGCCCTATTTGGACTCATTTGTGATTGTTTCCATTGATGATATTTTGATTTACTCCCGTAGCCGTCAGAAGCATGAGCAGCACCTTCGGGTCGTCCTCCAGACTTTGAGGGATATTCAGTTGTATGCAAAATTTTCCAAGTGGGAGTTCTGGTTGAGTTCAGTTGCATTTCTAGGCCATGTGGTATCGTTAGAGGGTGTTCAGGTGGATACTAAGAAGATTTCAGTGGTTAGAGATTGGCCTAGACCCACCTCAAATATAGAGATCCGGAGTTTCTTGGGCTTAGCAGGTTATTATCTCCGGTTTGTGGAGGGCTTTTCATCCATTGCAGCCCCGATGACCAGGTTGACTCAGAAAAATGCTCTGTTCAGGTGGTCTGATGAGTGTGAGGTGAGCTTTCAGAAGCTCCAGACAGCCTTGACCACGGCACCAGTGTTAGTTTTGCCCACAGGTTCAAGACCGTATATCTTGTATTGTGGTGCTTCACGGGTTGGGCTTGGTGCAGTGTTGATGCAGGATGGCAAGGTTATAGCCTATGCTTCTCGTCAGTTGAAGGCTCATGAGAAGATCTATCCAGTTCATGACTTGGAGTTAGCAGCGATTGTGCATGCATTGAAGATTTGGAGGCATTATTTGTATGGTGTGCCATGTGAGGTGCTCACGGATCATAAGAGCTTACAGTATCTGTTCAACCAGAAGGAGTTGAACATGAGGCAGAGGAGGTGGTTAGAGTTGCTGAAGGATTATGATATTACCATTCTTTATCCTCCGTGGAAGGCCAATGTGGTGGCCGATGCTTTGAGCCGGAAGTCAGCCAGTATGGGTAGTCTTGCCTATTTATCAGTCGGAGAGCGACCTCTTGCTTTGGATGTTCAGGCTTTAGCCAACCAATTTGTGAGATTGGAGGTTTCTAAGACTGGCAGTGTTTTGGCCCATACCGTAGCCCGTTCTTCATTGTATGACCGTCTTCGGGCCAGGCAGTATGATGATCGCCATTTATGTGTTCTTACAGATAGAGTCAGGCACGGAGATGCCAAGCAGGTTACGATTGATGATGAGGGAGTTTGGAGGATGGAAGGTCGGATTTGTGTACCTGATGTGGATTGTATTCGTGAGTTGATACTTCAGGAGGCCCATAGTTCCCAGTATTCTATTCATCCGGGCGCCGCAAAGATGTACTAGGACTTGCGGCAGCATTATTGGTGGCGGAGGATGAAGAAGGATATTGTAGCTTATGTAGCTCAGTGCTTGAACTGTCAGCAGGTTAAGTACGAGCACCAAAGGCCCGGTGGCTTGATGCAGCAGATTCAGCTTCCCGAGTGGAAGTGGGAACGTATCACCATGGACTTTATAGTTGGACACCCACGGACTCAGAGTATGTTTGATGCAGTATGGATCGTTGTGGATAGGCTGACCAAGTCAGCGCACTTCATCCCAGTATTAGTTCCGTATTCAACAGAGAAGTTGGCAAGGATCTATATGAGAGAGATTGTTAGACTGCATGGTGTACCCATATCCATTATATCAGACCGAGGTACTCAGTTTACCTCCCATTTCTGGAGAGTATTTCGGCGAGAGTTGGGCACACAGATTGATTTGAGCACAACATTTCATCCTCATACAGACGGGCAGTCCGAGAGTACTATTCAGATTTTGGAGGATATGTTGCGAGCTTGTGTCATTGACTTTGGTGGTTCATGGGACCAGTTCTTGCCTTTAGCTGAGTTTTCCTACAACAACAGCTATCAGTCGAGCATTCAGATGGCTCCGTATGAAGCGTTGTATGGTAGATGGTGTTGGTCTCCAGTCGAATGGTTTGAGCCGGGGGAGGCTAGATTGTTGGGTTATGAGTTAGTCCAGGATGCCTTGGACAAGGTGAAGATCATTCAGGATAGACTCCGTACAACTCAGTCCAGGCAGAAGAGTTATGGTGATCGCAGAGTTCGAGATTTGGCATTTATGATAGGCGCCCAGGTATTTCTTCGGGTGTCGCCCATGAAGGGCGTGATGAGATTCGGAAAGAAGGGAAAGTTGAGCCCTAGGTACATTGGTCCATTTGAGATTCTGGATAAGGTAGGAGAGGTGGCCTACAGACTTGCCTTGCCACCTAGTTTGTCAGCCGTGCATCCGGTATTTCACGTATCTATGCTCTGAAGGTATATTGCGGATCCGTCTCATGTACTTGACTTCAGTGGTGTCCAGTTGGACAAGGATTTGTCTTATGAGGAGGAGCCGGTAGCCATATTAGACCGGCAGGTGCGACAGTTGAGATGGAAGAGTTATCCTTCGATTCGTGTTCAGTGGAGAGGTCAGCCTGTTGAGGAAGCTACTTGGGAGTCTGATCCTGATATGCGGAGCCGATATCCCCACCTTTTCCCCGATTCAGGTACCTTTCTAAGTCCGTTCGAGGACGAACGGTTGTTTTAGAGGTGGAGATTGTGATGACCCAAAAGGTCATCTTGTGTAAATTTAGCAAAAACAGTGTTTCGAGGCCCCAAAATCCTCCGTTAATCTCACCTCGATGTGCGTGCGTAGCTCGGGCGCGTATCCGGGAAGCCTTTATGTGGAAATATGTTAAACAGTTGAATTTATGATAATTAATTGAATAAAGTTAACTTGGTCATCATTTTTGGTAAACGACCCGGACCCATGATTTGACGGTCCCGAAGGGTCCGTAGGAAAATATGGGACCTGGGCGTATGCCAGGAATCAAATTCCGAGGTCCCAAGCCCGAGAAATGAATTTTTAAAGAAAATTGTTTTCTGAAAATAATAAAGACTTTTGAAAATGAACTTTGATGTGAAATCTGTGTTACCGAGCCCGTACTATGGTTTCGGATCCCGGAACAGGTTCAATATGTGTTATGTGAGTTATCTGTAAAATTTGGTAAGAAACGGACTTGGTTTGACGTGTTTCGGATCAAAATTGGAAAATTTGATAGTTTATGAAGTTTGAGAAATTCTATGAATTTTTGAGTTTAATTAATTTTTTTTTATGTTATTTTTGTGGTTTAATTACTCGAATAAGTCTTTAGGATGATTTTGAAGTCGTGCGTATATTTGATTTTGAGCCCTGAGGGCTCGGGCAAGTTTTGGGTAGGCGTCAGGATGATTTTAGGCTTAGAAAATCTGGTGTTCTGCTGTTTCTGGTGGTCTGTGATTTGCCTTCCACGATCGTGGTGTGATTCACGCGATCGCGATGTTCATATGTCTGGGGGTTGGGAAATTACCCTATGCAAACGCAGGGCCTGGGTTGCAATCGCGGAGCCTGGGGGTAGTGCTCTACGCGATCGCGAAGGGCCTCACGCGAACGCGTAGTGCAAGTGTGGGCTGGGGGCTGGGTGCTATTTTTCCCACTGCGAACGCGAGCCCCGTGTCACGATCGCGATAGGTTTTGTTGGTATACTCTGCGATCGCAATCCCTTCTTCGCGATCACGATGGTCTAGGTCCAGTACTCTGTGCGATCGCAGGAGACATGTCGCGATCGCGTAGGTCATTTTTGCCCAGCTATTTAAAGTGTCCAAAAAAGAATCCCATTACGAGATTTTCATATTTTTCACCATCTCCTTCTTCTCCAAAATCCCATAGCCTATTTCCAAGCTCCTCTTCCTCCATAAGCACTTAGGTAAGTAATCTTAACTCTAATTTCTTCCATTTTTATTCATCAATCATTAGATTCTAGGCTTAAAAACATGGAATCAAGGGTATAAATTGGGGGTTTTGGGTAGAGTTAGAGCTTTTGGAAATTTTGGGAATTCAACCTCATTTTGGGGTCGGATTTCAAAACATATTGTATATTCGGGTTCACAGGGGAATGGGTTATCGGGTTTTGGTCCGAACCTGAGTTTGGACCAAGCGAGCGCGGAGTCAAATTTTTGTATTTTTGGAAGAATTATGGACAATTTATAATTGAGTTATTGAATAATATTGATGTTATTAAGTCAATTATGTCTAGATATTATCATTTCAGAGTCGGATTCAAGAGGAAAGGCCGTGATTGAGGCTTGACTTGCATTCTTGGAGCCGAGGTAAGTGTTTGTCCTAACCTTAGCTTGAGGGAATCAGTATAGAGTCTTATTTGCTATGTGTAATTCATGTCCAACGTATAGGTGAGGTGACGAGTACCTATATGTTGTGGTCAAGCATGCCCGTGAGTCGAATTTTGATGAGTTATTTAATGTCTTTGATGTTCTCCGTGTTGTGAGCTATCGGGAACATTGGAAGTGGTACCTTGAGGTTACTTCATGACGTAGTAAGTTATTGATTATGTGTTCGGTTGATGGTTTTACTGTTGATATGATACTTCTGAGTGAGATTAGTTATAGGCTTATAGCTGAGTCCCTTGCCGGGACAATAGAATTGGGTTGATTATGTATGTACATTTGAAATGTCGCATTGTTAAACTTTCATATCAATTGTTGTTTTTATATTCATCATGCACGAGGGAACATTCCGTGTCGATGATTATTATTTATGCACGAGGGAACATTCTGTGCCGATGATTATATTATTTATGCACGAGGGAACATTCTGTGCCGAGGGAAAATTCCGTGCCGATGATTATATTTATGCACGAGCGAACATTCCGTGCCGATGATTATATTTTTGCACGAGGGAACATTCTGTGCCGATTGATTATTATTTATGTGCGAGGGGACATTCCGTGCCGATTGATTAATATTTATGCGGGAGGGGACATTCCTTGCCGATTGATTATTATTTATGTGCGAGGGGACATTCCGTGCCGATTGATTAATATTTATGCGGGAGGGGACATTCCTTGCTGATTGATTATTATTGATGCACGAGGGGACATTCTGTGCCGAGTCATTATTATGTATGCACGAGGGGGCATTCCGTGCCGTGTGATTTTGAGGCTATGCACGAGGGGTCATGCCGGGCCTTCTCCTGTCTATTTTACTTGTTTCGAGTTGTTATTTCCTGCTTTACTCCTACTTTCCAGTTAGTATTGATTCTACTGTTTTAGAAATTGTTGCCCCTTTTATCCCCAATATGTTCTTCCCCGTAACTGTATTCTTGTTTTTTTCCTGCTATACTATTGAACTGCACAGGTACAATTTGTCATCGTGTCCTAGCCTCGTCACTACTTCGCCGAGGTTAGGCTCGGCACTTACTCAGTACATGGGGTCGGTTGTACTGATGCTACACCTGCACTTATTTATGTTGTGCAGATTACGCGGACGGACCCAATGGACCTCGTTAGGGGGAGTATCCTTCAGTCCATTTCAGACGACACCGAGGTAGTTCCGCAGGTGTTCGTGGATCTCGGCGTTATTGTCTATCTTTCATTCTGTCATCTATGTGTTTCCAGACAGATATATCATTTTATTTCAAACTGTTGTTTTTAGCCAAATCTTAGACTGGTTCGTAAGGTTGTGACTCTATTTCTGGGTTTTGTACTAAAAGGGATTTCTTCGTTATTAGCTATGGTTATTTAGATTTGGTTAATGTTTCCGCACTTTATCTCAATTATCTAGTTAGTATTTGTTATTTTCACTTGTTAATAAATCAATTCAGTTAACACGTTGGCTTGCCTAGCGGGTGCAACGTTAGGCGCCATCACGGCCTGAAGGTGGGATTTTGGGTCGTGACAAGTTGGTATTAGAGCACTAGGTTGCTTATGTCTCACAACTCACGGACAAACTTGGTAGAGTCTGAGGGATCGGTACGGAGACGTCTATACTTATCCCCCAGAGGCTGCAAAGTTAGGAATAACTTCACTTTTCTTCTTTCTTGTCATGCGATTTGAATTCTAAATGCTAATTGAGTTTCGATTTTATTCTTTCGCAGATGGAGAGAACGCGTGCTTCCTCATCTACCGATCAGCAACCCGATTCTCCTATTGCAGCTCCTACGAGAAGCCGAGGCTGTATTAGAGGCCGAGGCAGGGGCAGGGCACAACCCAGAGCAGCAACCCCAGTAGAGGACCCAAGGGTAGACTTTGCCGGTGAGGTTCCTACTCAGACAGTTCCAGTTGGACCAACTCAGGTCCCAGAGGGGTTCATTGCCACCCCGGTGCTTCAGGACTCTCTAGTCCGCTTAGTGGGACTCATGGAGAGTGTGGCTCAGGCCGGTCTTCTTCCTACTGCACCAGCCGTCTCTCAGGCTGGGGGAGGGACCCAGACTCCTGCTACTCGCACGCCAGAGAAACTAGCTCCTGATATGTGGCTAGAATTCATGGTTTAACACGTTATATGCCTTACATTTTATGTGCGTTAATGATAAAAATACACTTTGTATGTGCATAATGGAGTCTATTTCATGTGTAGGTGAATTGGAGATGGAAGCCGAGCTAAATGGATGCATAAACGTCGAAAATACACTCAAGAGGCGAAGAGGAGTGCACCGGGCTATAGCCAGGCGTTTGAGCCTTAAGGCCAGGCCTGGCCTGGCTTTATCCAGGCGTTTGAGCCTTAAGGCCAGGCCTAGCCTGGCTTTATCCAGGCGTTAGAGCCAAAACGCCAGGCCTGGCCTGGCTTTATCCAGGCGTTAGAGCCATAACGCCAGGTCTGGCCTGGCTTTATCCAGGCGTTAGAGCCATAACGCCAGGCCTGGCCTGGCTTTATCCAGGTGTTTGGGCCATAAAGCCAGGTCCCTGGTCTGGTCCAATTCGAGTTTTGAAGATTTTAAGTGTTTCCCGGTTTGAATAGAGGTCTCCTACATGTTTAGGGTTTATCCCAAACATATAAATAGACCCAAAAACAAAACTTGAGGGGAAGATGCCATTAGAGACAAGAGACGCCTGTGTAATACGGCTTAGAGAAGCAAAACATTGATTTTTACATCTTTTATTCATTACTTTGTAGTTTAATTATGCAAGTTATTTTAGATTTGATTCTTTTGAACATGTTTAGCTAATTTCTTGTGGAACCCGTTGGGGAATAAACTTATTGTGATATTAATATAGCTTTGATTGGTTGATTAAACTCTATTTGTTCAACTACGTTCTTGTTGTAGTTGATTGAAGGGCCCTCAATTAGCTGTGCCTATTTATTATGTATCTACTTGAGAGAGAGTGCATATTTAGGTAATTGTTTGAACAACACCACTCCCAGAGTATAGACGAAAGTCATAACCGAGGGTTTAGAGGTTGGATTAGAGATAACGATACTTCGGGTGCAATCAAAGTGAACTGTAATGCAATCTAGCTAGCGTAACTTGAGAGAGTGCGTCTAGTAAATTATCATAATTACTTGAGAGAGATTTATGGTAGATAGAGTGTTCATGATTGATAGAGACAACTAATCAAACTATAAGAAGTATCCGAGAAGGAAGTTCACCGACGGGGGAAACCATAACCTTAGACCTTTATTACAATTGTTTACACCTTATTGTAGTTAATCTTTAGTTTTAATATTTTCATTCAGTTGTAGTAGTTTAAGCAACACCAAGTGAAAGTTTAGTATTCTGACAGCTTGCTTGATACGTTAACTCCCTGTGGGATCGACTCTGGGCATAATACCCCAGATTATATTTGCGACGCCCGTGTAGTATTTTATTAGACATAGTTGAGCATGATCAGCTCCTCAGTTCCAGACTCCGGCACCTCATACGGCCGGAGTGGCTCAGCCAGGCATTGTGGCCCCGACAGTTGAGGGAGCAGCTATGTCAGCAGATGCTTTATGGAGATTGGATAGATCCACTAAGTTATTCACTACTACATTTACTGGTGCACCATCAGAGGATCCCCGGGATTATTTGGACAGTTTTCATGAGGTTCTTCGGAACACGGGCATAGTAGAGTCCAATGGAGTTGATTTTGCTACTTTTCGTCTTTCGGGTTCCGCCAAGACTTGGGGGAGAGACTATTGCTTGACCAAGACAGCTGGGTCTGCACCATTGACTTGGGCTCAGTTCTCCGAGTTATTCGTGGGGAATTTCCTTCCAGTTACTTAGAAGGAGGATCTTCGGAGGCAGTTTGAGCGCCTCCAGCAGGGATCTATGTCTGTCACTCAGTACGAGGCCAGGTTCATTACTCTAGCTCGACATGCCATTATGATACTCCCCACTGATCGTGAGAGAGAGGTTTATTGAGGGTTTGGCTCAGCCCATCAGGCTTTAGATTTCCAAGGAGTCAGGTACTGATATTTCGTTCCAGGATGCGGCCAATGTGGCCAGGAGTATTGAGATGATTATGTCACAGGGTGGTGGTCAGGGGGCTGACAAGAGGCCCCGTCACTTCGGTCGATTCAGTGGAGCCTCATCGGGCAGGGATTCTTTCGGCAGAGGTCATCCTTCCAGACCCTATCAGTCGGCACTTCAGGTAGCTCACAGTGCACCGCCAGCTCCTATTGGTGCACCACCAGCACCCATCAGTGCACCGCCGCTTCAGAGCTTCCAGGGTGGTTATCAGGGTCGATAGGGCCAGTTCCAGAGTCAGCAACCACATCAGCAGAGGTCTTGTTATTCTTGTGGTGGTTTGGGGCCTATTTCCAGGTTTTGCCCCCGAGGTTCTGGTGGGTCTCAGTATCAGGGTTCACGTGCCATGGTTCCCGCATCAGGCACACCCCCACCCCTCAGCCAGCTAGGGGTGGCGGTCGTGGTTCCAGAGGTGGAGGTCAGACTCATAGAGGTGGAGGACATGCCACGAGAGGTAGAGGTCAGGTCGCAGTAGGTCGACCCAGAGATGCTCAGGTTGGAGGGGCTCAGCCCCGGTGCTATGCTTTTCCTGCCAGGCCTGATGCTGAGGCTTCTGATGCAGTTATTACAGGTACGGTTTAAGTTTGCAGCCGAGAGGCTTCGGTGTTATTTGATCCGGGTTCTACATTCTCCTATGTATCTTCATATTTTGCCCCTTATTTGAGTATGCCCTGTGATTCCTTGAGTACTGTTGTACATGTGTCTACACCGGTGGGTGATTCTATAGTGGTAGGTCGAGTCTACCGTGCTTGCTTAGTAGTTATTGGTGGTCTGGAGACTCAGGTTGATCTTTTGATTCTTGATATGGTTGATTTTTATGTTATATTGGGGATGGATTGGTTATCCCCATATTATGCTATTCTGGACTGTCATGCCAAGACAGTGACCTTGGCCTTGCCAGGGGTACCTCGTTTGGAGTGGAGAGGGACTCCCAGTCATTCTTCTGGTAGAGTTATTTCTTATATGAAGGCTCGGCACATGGTCGAGAAGGGTTGTTTGACCTATGTTCGTGATTCTAGCGCGAGGTTCCTTCCCTGGAGTTCGTGCCCATGGTTCGTGAGTTTTCAGAGGTATTCCCTGCTGACCTGCCGGGTATGCCACCCGACAAGGATATTGATTTTTGTATTGAGTTAGCTCAGGGAACCCAACCTATTTCTACTCTGCCTTATCGTATGGACCCGCCAGAGTTGAAGGAGTTGAAGGATCAGTTGCAGGATTTGTTGGATAAAGGCTTCATTAGGTCTAGTGTTTCTCCTTGGGCTGCTCCAGTATTGTTTGTCAAGAAGAAAGATGGCTCGATGAGGATGTGTATCGACTACCGGCAATTGAATAAGGTTACTATTAAGAACAAGTATCCTTTGCCGAGGATTGATGATTTATTCGATCAGCTTCAGGGTACTGCAGTGTTTTCCAAGATTGACTTGAGATATGGTTACCACCAGCTGAGGATTAAGGCGTCTGATATCCCTAAGATAGCCTTTCGCACTCGTTATGGGCATTATGAGTTCTTGGTAATGTCATTTGGGAAGACAAATGCCCCCTGCTTTTATGGAGTTGATGCACCGCGTGTTCAACCCTATTTGGACTCATTTGTGATTGTTTTCATTGATTATATTTTGATTTACTCCCGTAGACGTTAGGAGCATGAGCAGCACCTTCGGATCGTCCTCCAAACTTTGAGGGATATTCAGTTGTATGCAAAATTTTCCAAGTGGGAGTTCTGGTTGAGTTCAGTTGCATTTATAGGCCATGTGGTATCGTCAGAGGATGTTCAGGTGGATCCCAAGAAGATTTCAGCATTCATAGATTGGCCTAGACCCACCTCAGCTATAGAGATCCGGAGTTTCTTGGGCTTAGCAGGTTATTATCGCCGGTTTGTGGAGGGCTTTTCATCCATTGCAGCCCCGATGACCAGGTTGACTCAGAAAAATGCTCAGTTCAGGTGGACTGATGAGTGTGAGGTGAGCTTTCAGAAGCTCAAGACAGCCTTGACCACGACACCAGTGTTAGTTTTGCCCACAGGTTCAGGACCGTATACCGTGTATTGTGATGCTTCACGGGTTGGGCTTGATGCAGTGTTGATGCAGGATGGCAAGGTTATAGCCTATGCTTCTCGTCAGTTGAAGGCTCATGAGAAGATCTATCCAGTTCAAGACTTGTCATTAGTAGCGATTGTGCATGCATTGAAGATTTGGAGGCATTTTTTGTTTGGTGTGCCATGTGAGGTGTTCACGGATCATAAGAGCTTACAGTATTTGTTCAAACAGAAGGAGTTGAACATGAGGCAGAGGAGGTGGTTAGAGTTGCTGAAGGATTATGATATTACCATTCTTTATCATCCGGGGAAGGCCAATGTGGTGGATGATGCTTTGAGCCGGAAGTCAGCCAGTATGGGTAGTATTTCCTATTTATCAGTCGGAGAGCGACCTCTTGCTTTGGATGTTCAGGCTTTAGCCAACCGATTTGTGAGATTGGAGGTTTCTGAGACTGGCAGTGTTTTGGCCCATACCGTAGCCCGTTCTTCATTCTATGACCGTCTTCGGGCCAGGCAGTATGATGATCGCCATTTATGTGTTCTTAGAGATAGAGTCAGGCACGGAGATGCCAAGCAGGTTACGATTGATGATGAGGGAGTTTTGAGGATGCAGAGTCGGATTTGTGTACCTGATGTGGATGGTATTTGTGAGTTGATACTTCAGGAGGCCCATAATTCCCGGTATTCTATTCATCCGGGCACCGCAAAGATGTACTAGGTAAGCCTAAGATTTGCGGAAATGACAGAATCAATAAAATAAAGACAAAAAAGAACTCAAGTAGATATAACGTAGCTACTCAGCATATACATTTTTACTTCCCAAAACCCGGAATGTCACCATAGTCACAAGCTCTGTACTAAATGTAGCTATATACAATGAAACAACGGAAAAATATACAAGTCTTCTATGCCTATACTAGAGTAGAAGGGGACTCGTGGGATTCTGCAGACGCGGCAGAATTACCTCGCGGTCTCCTGGTTGCTGATAGGACGACTCCTAGCCACGATACTGGGTGTTGGTACCTGGATCTGCACATGGGGAAAACATGCGCAGGAAAAGGCGTTAGTACTCCACATTCGGTACTCCGTAAGTTCCAAGCCTAACCCCTGTCAAGTAGTGACGAGGTCAGGTTGAGGCCCTATTGAGTTTGTAAAAAGAGTCAATATACAATTTAAAACAGTGAAAAATAGGTAAGCAATGATAAAAAGGATTAATGAAAAATGGAAAGATTTAATAACAGAAAAAGAGCCCTCATCTCAGCACAACATATATCTCAACAGTAAATGTGCAATGCAGTACACGGGGAAAGCTCCCGGATCTCAGTTTGTAGTCCCAACTTAAATATGCTATGTAGTTGATCACGCTCAACTATGTATAATAAAAGACTAAGCGGGCATTGAAAATATAATCCGGGGTATTATGCCCAGAGTCGATCCCACAGGGAATTTATGTATCAAGCAAGCCGTTAGAACGCAACTTTTACTTATTCAATTTTCTCAAGACTTTTGAATATAAATTTGTGATGTTTTACTATTTCTACTGACAAAAGTAATAAACTAATAATTAACTAACAATATGGTGTAAACAATTATAA
>MDKI01143931.1:0-21774 GCA_005239505.1 Nicotiana paniculata
CAAGCCCTTACCCTATCTCTGGTTAACAACGTAGTTGTAAATGAACCCCTTTGGTGTCCTAAGGCACCTTTAAAAAATCGTTAGGTGGCGACTCTCAAAAACACAAACTCTTTTCCAAAAGGAAAGAGTTGTTTCAACAGAATGTCATAAACCGGATCTCTGCGAGGAAAGAGGGGCGCGACAATGATATTAGATTTAGATGTTCTATAACAGAAACAAATAGACAATATACTAAAATTGCATAATAAACGAAATGTAGATTACCAAACAAGGTAATAAGCTCTCAAAAACTAGAACTTGAACTTGTAAGTATAGCATATCAATATAGTACTACATTATAGACGATCACTTTTCCTCCATACTATACTATCAAGATCCTCATCAAAACAAGCTGTTTTTCTATTATTACTGATTTACTTCACCTTCAATCCTCAAAAACTCTTTTAACAAGATCGAATATTACTCTATCCCACCATAAACAACAGAAATCTTTTTAACAAAAACATAGGATCAAAACATTTAACCATGAAGCAATGTCACCTAATTTAGGCTCCGGTAGCTCCCACCGATGCCTTCTTCTTCTTCAACTCCTCATTAGCAGTATCTTCAGTTCCTTTCCCGTTCGATTCATTAGTCGAAAAATTAAATTTTCTTGAAGATATTTCAGATCTTAAATCATTCAAAGCATTTCTTAATAATCCATTTTCAGCTTGTATTGTCTCCAGTTGCTGCTTCACATCCAAACACACCTTTGCCAAATCAGCATCCTCTAGCACATTCTTCCCTTTCTTCGAATCGTCTTTGGCCACGTGTTCGATGCCAATCTTATTCATCACCAGCAGCGGACATTGCCTGAACGAAATAGCCGCCTGCGAAAACACGTCGTTCTTCCCAAGTATAACAGTATCCGGATCCTCCGCCGGAGAAACCGTCGGAAACCTAAGACCCCACCTGAAATTCACCACCGCACGGTTTCTCAGCGGGAACGAAGTCCGTGCGCTGACCGCCGTCCCGGAGAACAAATTTTCCACTGCTCCAGCGACGGCCGATTCCGATGGCAAAACCCCGACTTTACCGCCGAGAAACGCCGGTTTCACTAAAGGCGTCTCGAAACCGTCGTGAATTGGACCAACGCCGTTAACGCCGTTCGATTTCGAGCTCAAACTCTTCGTGAGAGCCGAAGAGGAGTGCGATTTCTTCACGCAAAAATCGCCGAAATTAGGTTTAAAGTGAATGAAGAAACTAGGGTTTTGATTCCCAATCAAATTGAACTCAGCACTCATAGTAAACGGGCTGGAAATCGGGGAACCGAAATGTCCAATCCCAGTTTTGAACACAAAACTAAACGGGTTTGCCGAATCATTAGGACGATAAGCGAATTTAAAAGACGGCCCAGAATCGAATAAAGTACCGAGACTTAACGATAACTCTTTCGATTCGCCGGCAACAATTCCTGATTGGAACGGAACGTTAAGTATACTGAGAGGAACTTTGGCTCTGATTAACGGTTTCTGCTCCTCACGAAATTTGATTGAAGCTTTCATCTTTTTCTTAAGCCCCAATTGAGATTTGATTGGGTTTGGATTTGGATGAGTACCTGAAATTTGGTGTTGGAATTATGAGTGTGAAAATACTGAGGTTTTTATAGTTGGATCTTGAGGGTTTAAGGGTTGCAACGGGTAAGCGGAGATCCCGTTGAATTGAGCTGGCAATTATTGGGTCTGAACGGCGAATGTGTTTTTTGGCTTATTTGCTAGTCTATGTACAAGATTACCCCTTTACAATGATCAATATTAAATTTGTACATTTAAAAGCAAATCAACAAGGAGTATTCTCTAAATCTAAATAAATCTCCTATTAATATTTACATGATCTAGATTTTAACGAGATTAAATAATTCATGATAAACATCAGACCTAATTTAAGTATAAATATAATCATTATATTATTGGGCTTTACTCAATCAATTATTCGAACGAAGAAAGCAATAATGCTGGTGGCTTTTTAGGAATTTAGAAAATATATGAGGATTCAGATTGGTGCTGAGTAGGATTTTAGAGGGAAACTGGGGAGGCTGTTATGGAATATTATTTGAAATTCAAATTTTGTATTTAGCTGCAACTTAGGAAATTTGTTGGCTCCTATCTGTATTTGATTGGATGCTGATATCAACTTAAATTTGAATTTTTCGGATTCGGTATAGTTTAAATATTCCCAGCATTTACATTTTGACTAATTAACTAATTAGGTAAGCCATTAAAACTGAAGTCACGTCTGGAAAACAAATTAAAAATTGCATTTGATTTTCGGACTTACTTTTGGAAATATTTTGTATTTTGCCTGTTTAAACATGAACTACGATTCCACAGAAACAACGTCCTAGTACTTGTTTTAACCCTAAATTTTATTTCTTTTTATGTAAATTGGGTAGGGAGTATAAAAAAATAACTTTTTAAACTTGTAGTCTTAAACAAGTTATGAGATTTCTATGCCTATATAAATTATGAAATTAAGTCTAATTCAGCGGAAGTTTAAGATTAATTAAGTTGTATTTAAATATAAAAATATGTTATTCACGTTTAAATATATAAAAATAGAAAGAGTGTCACATAAAATAATTTTTATCATGCTGAAATTCTATATTTTTATGAATGTCTATAATTATAGAAAATTATTGCATTCGCATTTTAGTCGCATATGCTTTAAAATTACAAGAACTGTAACTTATCACAACTTATTTTTAAAATACACAATTACTATGTTTTCTTCTCCAATGTTTGACGAAAATGGATATATCTTAGTACTTCATATATAGCTAATTTTGGGCTATCAAATTACGATCAGTGTAGGTACATTCTTAATGCCACTGGATTTTCGATGTCTTAGACGTTTAATTAGGCTCTTGATTTAAGTGTAAATTTTGTACACATGAAAGATCCAGGTGAGAAACAAAGAAGTTCCAGGATATGTGAATATTGCCACAACAGTATCTGAATCTCACTCATTAATATTTTCAAGTGGGATTACACTTTTAGTGTTGTTGCACGCTTTATATCGTGGGCGGCTTTTCAATCATGCTCCATGACCCCTTGGACGCGTCATGTGGTGTCCTGGCAAGCCTCCCAACACCTAGCGCTACGGACGGCCCCGTGGTTTTGGTTGCGCCAAGTGACAAGTGCGCATGTGCCTTTGTCGCCCCACCGATATCCCTTGTCAGCGCACAGTCGCAGGTAGATGCCAACAGCATCGTGCGCGTAGATCGTGATGTCAAAGACAAGGTTGCCGACAACGGACCTATTTCTACCTTGAAGAAACCTAAGTCCTTTTCATTGTAAATATAGAGTAGTTTTATTTCAAGTATTTCCATTATGATTCTCTAGCTTAGTTAGATCAAGTCTTGTAACTTTGGTTTATTTTTTTTAAGCATTATTAGGGGGGATCAAGCAATCAAACTTTCTAGCAACCACACAATTCTCTGCAATGGTATCTCTCTCCCTCGACACCGTGTTGCCTTTCTGTAATAGCTTTCATTAATGCCATCAAGATTTCTTTTAATTCTCATTTATGTTCTCTCAATTGCTCTTGACATTGGTTTTCCCGTACGGCACTGACAATCCCGTCTAGCTTACGGAGGGGACCTCAGTTGGTGGACAACAATTGCACTGAGATCAGTTGCTTAGCCTTACGTCGCTCTTCCAAGGATCTCAGGAAGGCGCCACGTAACAGTTGGTATCAGAGCCTAGGCTCGATATCGAACGAGGAAACACATTGCTATTACCACGATTTCTGACCATGGTGAATCATGGGGACCGCATTGCGGCCCATGAAGAGATGGTTGACGTATTACGGCCCATCGTGGATACGGTGCCTGAACTAAGAACTAGCTTAGTACAAAGGTTGGACGATCTGGACCATGGAATGCTCCAGGCCGAAGTTGACATAGAAAACATCAGTCGCGACTCTGAAGGAGACCAGCAAATGGTAGCCACGGAGGCAGCCGAAATTTTTGGTAAATACGAGGGTCTCCAACAAGAGTGTGCCGAGGATTTAGCCTACAGGGCACAAGAGGCAAACAGGGTGACTGCCATGCAACAAATTATAGACAACTTGACAGGCCAGCTCAATGTTGCTAATACTGCTTTACAAGGCCAGCTTCTAGGAGGTGGAAACCAAAGCGGGGTGTTGTGAACCTCGCCCCCATGGAACAAAAACTAAAAATTCCTGAGCCAAAGCCATACAGTGGAGCTCGGAATGCTAAAGAAGTGAAAAACTTCATCTTCGATATCGAGCAGTACTTCGATGACGTGGGAGGCCTAGAAGAAGCTAAGAAGGTAGCAATTGCTACCATGTATCTTTAGGGTGATGCTAAACTCTGGTGGCGGGTGAAGTATGAAGCCATCAGGGTCGGTGAAGATGCTTTGGAGACATGGGCAGAACTGAAGGCAACCATACGCCTACAGTTCTTCCCCGAAAATGTTGAGACAATGCAAGGAGAAAATTATGGGAGCTCCACTAGACTAAATCAGTGCGGGATTACATGCGAGAATTATCCACGCTCATGCTGAAAGTACGTGACATGGGGGACAAAGACAAACTCTTCACATTCCTGGAAGGGTTAAAACCTTATTGCCGTATGGAGTTGCAAAGACAAAGGGTAGATACCCCACCGAAGGCGATCCAATTAGTGGAATGCCTTAGGGACTATCAAGTGGAAACTCGGAAGTATAGGCCTCAACCGCCAATCTGAGCGGGATACAAAGGAGGCCAGCCTAGCAATGGTGGTATTATACCCCATATTTTTGTACGTGAAAGTACGCCATAAACAAATTGATGAAAGCT
Source organism: Nicotiana paniculata (assembly GCA_005239505.1). Taxonomy (NCBI): domain Eukaryota; kingdom Viridiplantae; phylum Streptophyta; class Magnoliopsida; order Solanales; family Solanaceae; genus Nicotiana; species Nicotiana paniculata. The sequence continues at coordinate 4,840 of MDKI01143931.1, forward strand.
CGGAAATGAGATGTTACATCCCGCATTTTTGTACGTTAAAGTTTCGTCGTAAGTTAATCAACATAAGCTCGGGAATGAGATTATTTTGGGATTATAAGTATTATGTTATTTCAAACAAGTGATAAGTAAATTCGTGAAAGTGAGAGGGTAAGCAAATCGAAGAAATGAGTTTCGTCGAAGTTTGATATTTTGAGATAAAATACAGTCCAAGCTATAATACCCCTTATTTATGGACTTGTGCCGTACAAAGTACCACATGACTATGATAGTGAGGTGTATAAGGTATGTTGAAAGTGAGTAGTATTTTAAGTAATTTGAGATAATTCTTAATTATGTGAGTAATTGGCTAATTATTGGTTAATGGAAAATTAACAAGCTAATCAAGAGATTTGCGGATAATTAACTAAGACTATGGATAAGCTTAAGGAGCCTAAACGTGGCAGAAAAGTCCATTATGTAAGTGTGACTCTTATGGTCATATAATAAGGTGGAAAACTTTGAAGACTTTGTGTCCAAGTCATCCCCTAAAGTGGAGCCCACTCAATAACATAAAAATCAATCTCCCTAATTCATTACAGGGAGATGCATTAGAGATTTAACAAAGTAACATATGGAAATTCTCAAACAATAATTCTTATGAACCCCAACAATGTAATAGCAACGTGACTTGCAATTCTAAGGGATTCGGTACAATCTTTCTCAAGAATATCATACGGATTTTACCCTAATTTGATCTGTCGTTACGTGTTATCGCAATTGACGTGTGTTAGAGGGATCGTCAAGAGAATATGCTCAGGTATGTTAAGGCTATCCCTTCCTTCTTTTTGGCATGATCCAAACGATACAAATGAAACGAGCAAATGCACAACTTCCATAAATGACTCTATTCATAGAAATACTAGAGATGTTTATGCTCTTGATTCCCCATGTGTCCTGTTATTCTATCATCTGTTCATGGGTCTCAAAAAATACGTAAGTTGATAAATTTTACTTCAGGATATTATTCAAAGGCATAATGGTCTTATGACATTCAAAGATATTTTATTGACATACTTCTCATGCATTGTATTCATTTATACATGTACATTGACCCATGACCATATGGCGTTATATACGCGTATATATGTGTGTGTGTGTGTGTGTGTGTGTGTATATATATATGAGAAAAGGTTACGACGTTCTATACGCACCACCACCCGATCAGCTGGTGCACGTTGATGATTTTGCCCCCAATGGCCGAGATGATATGATGGGATGCCCTCAGAGGCGTTATGAACACATGTACCTATGAGCGACATGACATTCATACGCATACGCATGACACTATGAGTATTTCATGATTTACAGAGGTATTCAGACTTATATGTCGAGTCTTTTACTCCAGGTTTCTCTCATGTCTATTATTTACTAATTTTCATTCCTTACATACTCTGTACATTATTTGTAATGACATCTCTTTTGCTAGGGGACGCTGTGTTTCATGCCCGCAGGTCCCGATAGACAGGTCGAGAGTCCTCCAAGTAGGCTATCAACTCAGCGGAAGATGTTGGTGCGCTCCATTTGCTCCGGAGTTGCTTATTTGGTCAGTACGATTTAGACATGTATTGATTAGTATGTCGGGGCCTTGTCTCGACCTTATAACGTTTATGTACTCTTAGAGTCTTGTAGACATATGTCATGTATATGAAATATTGTATGGCCCTGTTGGCCTATGTTCAGTATATGAGTGATTATTTTGGCCTTATAGGCCCGTACGTCGTATGTATAAGTCAGTATATCAGGTTGGGTCATTTTATGTCGAGTGTTCCCTCATATTTTATTCTTGTTACCTCATACAGACCTTCTGGACCATTTACCCATGTTGATGTAATGAGAAAGTTACGTTACGTTGGTACTCGGTTGAGTAAGTCACCGAGTGCCCGTTGCGGACCATCGGTTTGGGTCGTGACAAACGTGGTATCAGAGCAGTTATGTCCTAGGGAGTCTACAAGTTGTGTCTAGTTGAGTCTTGTTTATGGGTGTGTTGTGCATCACACTTATAAGTAGGAGGCTACAGGGCATTTAGGACTGTCACTCTTTCTTCTTACTCTAGATCGTGTGGTAGAGCTCAGTCGTAGAAATTCAAATTCCTAAACTTTATATTATTCATAATACGACGATGCCTACATCCAGAAAGACAGTTGGTAAGAGAATGAATGTGGCTATGGAAGAGTTGAGTCAGAGGAACTCGATTTCTCATGATGTTTATGATGAGTAAATGTAAGGTCTTCAGTAGATCATGTGTGTACTAAGACGTGTAAGCCTCTTGATAAGGAGCCTTAAGGCAAGAATATCTATCCACCCCTATGGTGAAAGGCAATGAGAGATTCAGAAGATACTTCAACAAGTAAAAGAAGCAAGATGAAGAAGGGTACGAGGCACCCAGTTAATGAAGATTATCAGTATTTACAATTCAGGCAGAGGAATATAAGCTTTTTGAGTTACCTTCAAGTGTAACAGAGTTATGTACAATTATTCATACCCATATCAGTTATGCTCCATGGGACCAACAAATATAGTTTAAGAAAAGGACGGGATAAGATCCAGCTTGGGTTAAAGTAACCCAAAATGTTGGATGGGTTGTTAGCGTTAGTTGACATTTTCGAAGGATATTACAAACGTGGTAATAATTCTCCTTGTGGTACAACCAGATGATGCACTCTAAAATAGTACAGCTAGATATGAGTACTACAAAGATAGGCACTGGAAGCCATGAAGGGAAAAATATTACCTTAGTGTGGCTCCCGTCCTTAGTGGAGAAAGAATGTTAGGCAACCCGAAGAGCCAGTGGATGAATCAAGGGGAGCTAAAAGCAAGAGAATGTCTTGTTGAAGCTTTCAGAATACAGTGATAGACATAGATGTTAGCAGGGAACTAAGAAGAGAGTTAATGAAACATTATGAGTAAGTTGTGATACATGGATGATAACGGTAGGAAAGAAAATGACAGTATTACAGAGTTTACAGTCAAGTGAAGGAAAAGACGAGAGGTGACAGGCCTTGAGACAACAAAAGAGTATAGGCCGTAAAGTTATATCCTCATTTCGAGAAATAAGTTCATGAATCCAATGCAACTACCTGAAGGAAAAGTTAGACCCTAGAGTAATAGAGATCAGTATGGACTGATGAACAAGATAAACTAAACATGAATTAGGGACTGAGTGATTTGATAATGGTCGGCATCATGAGAATTTCATATTGCATTCCGGCGATAATAGAATGGACAACAGAAGAAGATTGATGAGAAATTCAGAAAATGATCATTCAGGAAGACGCTTCCTTAAAGCAAGCAATGTGAGCAAAGTTAAGCTAAAGGGATTGTATGTGCCAGTTACACTAAGTGTCACCCTCGCGAGTAAGGAATTTTGTTATCCTTGGTACAGAATGATTACCGCAAGGCGAGTAAGGGTCATCGATGATGTGAAAAGATGCCAAAGATGAAGAGGTAAAACATCTATAGGTAGATCGTCATAGCTCTAACTCTTAGTACTCCCCTAACGGGGGGAATATGGAGTGATGTAGCATTAAGTCAGAATTAAGTGGTTCTAGTAGCTATGGAATGGTAAAGGAATAATGCAATAAAAATAAGAAAGGGATGAGATTGTAATTATTCAAATCCTACAGATATGCTACTATTCCAGAACATTATGCAAACGCGACGTCAAGGAAAGGAAGTAAGGATTCCTGCCCGGGATGTTATTGATAAATAAGGAGCTAGTGTGAGAGGTAAGTTAAGACAAAGGAAATAACCCAAGAAAGATTACGCGGAATATTGATATGATAATGGGCCAACGAGTAGTTAGTAGTTTATTCAAGAAGAGCCTAATCGTGGCTAGACAAGAGGTTACAGACAAATCAACAGATCATGGAAGATAAACATAGTGAACCCCAACATGGAGAATTCAGTCTCGGAGATATGACATCGGGACCCTTGAGAAATATTCAGATAGGAGTTGGGGTAGTTAAATGTATCGTATGAATGTTATGGAAATAAAATAGAGTGCCACTGGGAAGATAGTCAAAATATCAGTTCAGAAGCAACCCTACAAGCACAAGGACATAGAGGTAAGAACTAAGGATAATTATAGGTGAACACGAAGATCAAGAATTCCATCGGGTATACGATGTAATAAGCTCGCAGATTTACAAGAGTCAGAAGGTCTTTCATAAGTACTACAACGAAAGACTAACTGAGCAAATAAAGAAGAAGGCTTTAACCTAAACATGGTAACTCAAAGGAGAAAAAAACCGTCATGTAAAAACAGTCTTGCTACAATATTGTATGAACTCTATAAGAAAGTGGCACCTACCGTGGCTAATGAACGGGAAGTAAAGTCAAAAGAAATATTCGAGATCATATGAGTTGCATGAAAATTCTGGCATACGTGGGAACTAAGATAAACTAAGTATGCACGCATCAAGGAGGCAGAAGACCAGGAAGCTTACGTTTAAGAAAGTTGAGAACGAACGAAAGGAACTATTCGATCAATGATCCAGAGTTAGTTATGTTATGAACGCACTTGCGATTTCGGAGAATACATATATGTTGACAATCATACAGCCGTAGAAGACTCTGGTATAAGTTAAAAGAAAGAATTGAGTCCAGGTCATAGACAAAGAATTTAATTGCTAGAAGATTATATCTTGTATATTCCATAGCGTCCATGAAGGTCTAAAGTAATAACTAATACCATGAGCCACAGATCGGAAGATATCTTAAGCCTACACGAAGGTTGATCAGAGGGAAGGGGAAATTAAAGAGTTACATCAACTAAGTAAATCAGGATTCTGATTATTAGACCTAGAAAATTATATAAATCATGATCGAGAACATCGCAGGATCAGCCTTAATATCAGAGGTACAAAAGAGATAGTACAACAACCATAGTCTATAACGGCTCAACGATAAAGCTAGTTAGAAAAGTAACAGCCTCATAAGAAGTCAGTACAAAGCTCCCACCAGATTGTAGTATTATAATAAAGCTTCAAGTTGTGGATGTGAATCATACCTATGTGGAAGGGAGGTTATGAAAGAGATAGAAGATGTGATGCGAGATTTTAAGGTAAGTAAGGTAAAGGTGAACAACGTACGAGATACTCAAATGTAGAAGGTTGTGAATAGTCCATACTTTGGATAGAAGGCTAGAAGCACGGGGATTCAGTATCCAGGAATGATAGCAGCGCGTCAATGGTATATTTTCCAACCTATGGTTTCTAGGTATTGAGAGGCCTAGTCAGGAGAGCAAAGAAGACTTAGAGACGATGTGATATCTCGCTTGATGTTCCAGAATAACATAAGGAAATCTATTGGGAAAGAAAGTTGAAGGAAGGTTGCAAGTAGTATAAATAAATATGTATAGGTCGCAAGCTAAAGTATTGTATAGAGACAAGGTTTTTGGAAGACAAGAGTAAGGATAAGAAAAGGCAAGTGAGAAGATGACAAAAATGGATAAGTCCTCGGGATCAAGCCCGTGAAAACAAGAGAGATAATGGTTTCTCTAAGTTATAGAAAGCTCAGTATAGCCTGAATGAACTCAAAGGAGTCTAAGACTAGTAGCAAAGTTGGAATGTTGCCCTGGTAGTAGAATGAGGGTGTAATTGTGATAGATAAAGGATGATGTTCGGGCCTTCGATTGAGTAATTATTTGAAGAGGATTTCATGAATTTTACGGAATTAAAATACCCACATAAGGTGAATCACATTAAGATGCTATAAAATGCGATTATTGAAGTACAATATCGCCCCTAAGTGGATCAGGAAAATCACTTCAAATGTTCCACGATGCAACGTAAGCCCTAATGGCAATATATTACGTAATAAATTTCTAGTTATCAATGGAAGACTGTAGATCAACGTTGAGGTGAATCAATAATGGATGGGTAAAATTTGCAAAGTACGATATGAGATTGGGCCATCAGTCTTAAGATGAACAGTAATGAAGAAGCGTTAAAAGACTTAGCTTTATGCATATAGGATAAGCAACGAGAGTAACCTCGAGTTTGGTAGCAGACCTCAGTAACGATAAATTGAAGTAAGAATTATGGTATAGTATGGCCTACTTAGATGTAGTAAAGCTAATGATGCCCAGAGGGACAACTTAACATAATTTTGTATATGTTCACAAAGTGAAGCCTAGAGATTGGCTAAAAGCTATAGGAAAGAGAAGAGGCAAGTCGCATAGGCACACATACAAAGTTAGAGTCGTATAGGCTGCATGATAGAAGATAGAAACAGTTACGAGATTAGAAGGATACCGACTACAAGTCGTGGTGTGAGAAAGAGGCTTAAAGGGGGGAATGCACTGGCCTTTGGGATTCATTCACAGAACAACCGCCTAGATGGCAAGAGGAGTACTAAAGTATTCATAAGAGTTATGGGTTATGAGAATGATAAGTGCATCAGTCGACATTCAGGGACGAATGTTCCAAAATGGGGAATGATGTTACACCCCATATTTTCGTACATGAAAGTACGCCATAAATAAATTGATGAAAGCTCGAAAATGAGATGTTACATCCCGCATTTTTGTACGTTAAAGTTTCATCGTAAGTTAATCAACGTAAGCTCGAGAATGAGATTATTTTGGGATTATAAGTATTATGTTATTTTCAACAAGTGATAAGTAAATTCGTGCAGGTGAAAGGGTAAGAAAATCGAAGAAAATGAGTTTCGTCGAAGTTTGACATTTTGAGATAAAATACAGTCAAAGCTATAATACACCTTATTTATGGACTTGCGCCATACAAGGTACCACATGACCATGATAGTGAGGTGTATAAGGTATGTTAAAAGTGAGTAGTACTTTAAGTAATTTGAGATAATTCTTCATTATGTGGGTAATTGGCTAATTATTGGTTAATAGAAAATTAACAAGCTAATCAAGAGATTTGCGGATAATTAACTAAGACTATGGATAAGCTTAAGGAGCCTAAACGTGGAAAAAGGCCATTATGTAAGTGTGACTATTATGGTCATATAATAAGGTGGCAAATTTTGAAGACTTTGTGGACAAGTCATCCCCTAAAGTGGGCCCACTCAATAACATAAAAATCAATCTCCCTAATTCACTACAGGGAGATGCATTAGAGATTTAACAAAGTAACAGATGGAAAACTCAAACAAGAGTTCTTATGAACCCCTACAATGTAATAACAACATGACTTGCAATTCTAAGGGATCCTAGTACAATCTTTCTCAAGAATATTATACGGATTTTCTCCTACTTTGATCAACCGTTACATGTTGTCACAATTGACATGTGTTAGAGGGATTGTCAAGAGAATATGCTCGGGTATGTTAAGGCTATCCCTTCTTTCTTTTTGGCATGATCCATACGATACAAACGAAACAAGCAAATGCACAACTTCCATAAATGACTCTATTCATAGAAATACTAGAGATGCTTATGTTCTTGATTCCCCATGTGTCCTGTTATTCTATCATATGTTCATGGATCTCAAAAATATGTAAGTTGATAAAGTTCACTTCAGGATATTACTCAAATACATAATGGTCTTATGACATTCCAAGAGATTTTATTGACGTACTTCTCATGCATTGCATTCATTTATACATGTGTGTGTGTGTATATATTATATATATATATATATATGGGAAAAGGTTACGACTTTATATACGCACCACCACCTAATCAGCTGGTATACGTTGATGATTTTTCTCCCAGTGGCCGAGATGATATGATGGGATGCCCTCAGAGGCTTGATGATGTTATGAACACATGTACCTATGCACGACATGACATTCATATGCATACGCATGAAACTATGAGTATTTCATGATTTACAGAGTTATTTAGACTTACATGTCGAGTCCTTTACTCCATGTTTCTCTCATGTCTATTATTTACTGATTTTCATTCCTTACATACTCGGTAAATAATTTGTATTGATGTCCCTTTTGACTGGGGACGTTGCGTTTCATGCCCGCAGGTCTCAATAGATAGGTCGAGAGTCCTCCAAGTATGATATCAGCTCAGCGGAAGATTTTGGTGCGCACCATTTGCTCTGGAGATCAGTACGATTTAGACATGTATTGATTGGTATGTCGGGGCCCTGTCCCGTCTTTATAATCTTTATGTACTCTTAGAGGCTTGTAGACATATGTCATGTATATGAAAGATTGTACGCCCTTGTCGGCCTATGTTCAGTATACGAGTGATTATTTTGGCCTTGTAGGCCCGTACGTCATATGTTTAAGTCAGTATATCAGGATGGGTCATTTTATGTCGAGTGTTCTCTCATGTTTTATTCTTGTTACCTCATATGGCCCTTCTGGCCCATTTACCCATGTTGATATAATGACAAAGATACATTACATTGGTACTCGGTTGAGTAAGGCACCGGGTGCCCATCGTGGCCTATCAATTTGGGTCGTGACAGGTGGCCCTAGCAGCGTTGCGTGCGCAAACAATATCGCACGCGCAAATCGTGATGCCAAAGACAAGGTTGCTGACAACGGACCTGTTTCTACCTTGTAGAAAACTAAGTCCTTTTCATCATAAATATAGAGTAGTTTTATTCCATGTATTTCCATTATGATTCTCTAGCTTAGTTAGGTCAAGTCATGTAACTTTGGTTTATTTTTTTAAGCATTATTAGGGGGGATCAAGCAATCAAACTTTATAGTAAGCAATTAATTCTATGTACTGGTGTCTCTCCCCCTTGACACCACATTGCCTTTCTGTAATAGCTTTCAATAATACAATCAAGCTTTCTTTCAATTTTCATTTATGTTCTCTCAATTTCTCTTGACATTGATTTCCCCGTACGACAGTGATAATTTTGTTTAGCGTACGGAGGGGACCTTAGTTGGCGGATAACAACTGCACTGACATCAGTTACTTAGCCTTACATCGCCCTTCTAAGGAATCTCAGGAAGGCGCCCCGTAACATTTCTAATGCCTCTAATTTGTGCATGTTGATGCATCTTATGTTAGTCTCTGTTGGTGGTGAGGAACCACAAAAATGAAGCCGAGCTTATCAACTTTGAATTTTGAAGTGATGCAAGAAGGGCATTATGCAGTTATATTGAGAAAATTTTAGAAGATTGCTCAAGGTTTGGAGTGGATATAAAATTTTAAAATTATTGAGCGCTGACTTAGTATAGGTATATATGTTTTAACAACTTATAATTGCATATATAGAATTCGAGTTTAATACAGTGACCAGCATTTTAAGAGGCGGGGGCACAAGGCGAGACATTTTAACTAATTATGGGCGAGGCATAAGTCTCTAATAGGTATTTTCATATATACCCACTTTTTGGGCCACCGCTGAAGTTATACCTGCACTGCACAAAAATTTACAATGTGTACCCGCTCGGATTTGAAGTAGTTCAATCTCTTCAATGTAACTTCAGAAATCAAATATGGAGTTCTTATATCTTTCATATGCAACTTCAGATATTCGAATCTTAAGTAGTTCAATATATTCAATGCAACTTCAGAAATCAAATCTGAAGTTCTTCTATTTGTTCAAATGCAATTTCAAAAATTCGAATCTTAAGAATTCAATCTCTTTAATGCAACTTCAGATTTTAAATCTTAAGTTTTGAAACATAAAATTGTTCTTCGAATTTCAATAATTGATTAAATTCCAAAATATACGTGTTCACCCGTAAAACGGTACAATTGAATTTATACGTAGTTTCTAAATAAGTGAACTAATTTGATCCTGAAATAATATAATAATTGAAGAAATTTACAATACTTAGCCGTAAAATGTACATGAAACAATAGAGATGATAATTATTTGAACACGATTTCCGGGAACAGCAGTGATGAGATCGAAAAGCAAGAAGTAGGATTGTATAAAGCTTAGTATAGAATATAGTGTAAGTTTAGCCATAAAATCCTTGTCCTTTACAATGATAATTGTGCTCACTATTTATAGCTATGGTTAGGGAAGGAGGTCCTATAATTGTGTCCTCCTTTAGTGTCAATTATGAGGGTCATTGATGAAGATGTAACGGTGACATAAATGCCAAATTCTCTGGAACGGATCATCGCTCTTAATGCTGCAGAATATTCCCTAGTAAATGTTACTGAGCTTAAATCATTCAATACACCTTTACGAACATTATCATATCCGGCGATTTATTGATGTTATTGAGTCAATTATGTCTAGATACTATTGATTTGGAGTCGGGTTCGAAAGGAAAAGCAGTGCTAGAGGCTTGATTTGGATTCTTGGAGCCGAGGTAAGTGTTTGGCCTAACCTTAGCTTGAGGGAATATGTATTGAGTCCTAATTGCAACGTGTTTATTGCATGTTCAATGTATAGGTGAGGTGACGAGTACCTATATGTTGTTGTCGAGCATGGCCGTGAGTCGGATACTTGCCATTATATCATATTTATTGGCTTTACTGTGTTTATGGGTTTAATATATATTTGATAGGTATTAATTTGGTGGAGATTATTAGTTATGGGTATTGTGGAGTAGTTGATCGGTTAAGGAACTTTATGTTGGGTTATACACTTGTGTAGGATTGGTTATAGTTGTGTCCCTTGCCAGGACGGTATTATTCTTGTTCATTATTTTCGTGTATTTCAGGTTTCTTGTTGGTGATTTTCATGCCAACTGTTTCTTTTATGTTGTTATGCATGAGGGGGCACTCCGTGCCATATCTTATGTTGTTATGCACGAGGGGACATTCCGTACCATGTTTATGTTGTTTATGCACGAGGGGACATTCTGTGCCGTGTTTATGATTATTATGCACGAGGGGCCATTCCGTGCCATGTTTATGATATATATATGCACGAGGGGACATTCCGTGCCGTGATTGTGATGTTTTATGCACAAGGGGACATTTCGTGCCATGTTTATGTTGTTTGTGCACGAGGGGACATTCCATGCAATATTTTATATTGTTATGCATGAGGGGACATGCCGTGTCGTGTTATGCTAAAAATATGCACGAGGGGACATGCCGTGCCATTTCTTTTCACTGTTTAATTCGTGTTGTCAATCCCCGTTATTATTTTTGAATATTTCAGACTGTTGTTTCATTTCCGTCATTTCAGTATTTGTTATCCCTTTTCCCCAGCATGTTTACCCCGTTATTGTACTTACTGTTTATTTCTCGTGGTTATTTCCTATTATATTTTATTTAAACTGCACAGGTGATATTATTTGTCGTGTCCTAGCCTCTTCACTACTTCGCCGAGGTTAGGCTCGGCACTTACTCGGTGCATGGGGTCGGCTGTACTAATGCTACACCTGCACTTCTTTATGTCGTGCAGATTACGGAGCCGTGCCCAGTGGGCATTGATCGAGGGAGTATCCTTCAGTCCACATGCGACACTGAGGTAGTCTCGTAGACGTTCGCGGGTCTTAGCGTCACCATCTATTTCTTTCCTTCTGTCTCATCTTGTATTTCTAGACAGCTACACTTGTTTAATTCAGACTCATGTTTTTAGTAAATCTTAGACTGTCCGTGAAATTGTGACACCTGTTCTGGGGGTGTATTTAAGGAAATTTCATAAGATTTATTCTCTAAGTTGTTGAATTACTTATCTTCCGCATTTCTAATTATAACTATTCTAGTTTACCACTGTTATTGCAATTGTCTATGATAAGGGAATAAATGTAATAATTGGAACATTGGCTTGTCTAGCGGGTTCAACGTTAGACGCCATCACGGCCTGAAGGTGGGATTTCGGGTCGTGACAAGTTGGTATCAGAGCACTAGGTTGCTTAGGTCTCACAATTCACGGACAAACTTGGTAGAGTCTGAGGGATCGGTACGGAGACGTTTGTACTTATCCCCCAGAGGCTGCAAAGTTAGGAATAACTTCTCATTTCTTCTTCTCTGTCGTGCGGTTTGAATTCTAAATGCTAACTGATTTTCTATTCTATTCTCTCGTAGATGGCGAGAACGCGTGCTTCCTCATCTATTGATCAGCAGCCCGATCCTCATGTTGCAGCTCCTACGAGGGGACGAGGATGAGGCCGAGGCTGTGCTAGAGGCCGAGGCAGAGCCAGGGCTCAGCCCATAGCAGCAGCCCTAGTAGAGGACCCACAGGTACACTTTGCCGGTGAGGTTCCTGCTCAGGCAGTTCCAGTCGGAACAACTCAGGTCCCAGAGGGGTTTATTGCCACCCCGGTTCTTCAGGACGCTCTGGTCCGTTTAGTGGGCCTTATGGAGAGCGTGGCTGAGGTTGGTCTTCTTCCTACTGCACCATCCGTCTCTCAGGCTGGGGGAGGGACCCAAACTCCTGCCCCCGCACACCAGAGCAGCTAGCTCCTCAGTTCTAGACTCCAGCACCTCAGGCAGCTGGAGCAGCTCAGCCGGGTTTTGTGGCACAGACAGTTGAGGGGGCAGCCATGTCTGCCGATGCCTTGTGGAGATTGGATCGGTTCACCAAGATATTTTCTACTACATTTACTGGTGCACCATCAGAGGATCCCCAGGATTTCTTGGACAGTTGCTACGAGGTTCTTCGGAACATGGGCATCGTGGAGTCCAATGGAGTTGATTTTTCTACATTCCGTCTTTCTGGTACTGCCAAGACTTGGTGGAGGGACTACTGTTTGACCAGACCAACTGGGTCTTCGCCTTTGACTTGGGCTCAATTCTCCGAGTTATTCTTGGAGAAGCTTCTACCAGTTACTCAAATGGAGGATCTTCGGAGGCAGTTTAAGCGCCTCCAGCAGGGATCTATGACTGTTACACAGCATGAGACCAGGTTCATTACTTTGGCCCGACATGCTATCATGATACTCCCCACTGATCGTGAGAGGGTGAGGAGGTTTATTGAGGGTCTAGCTCAGCCTATTAGACTCCAGATGGCTAAAGAGACAGGTATTGATATTTCATTCCAGGAGGCAGCCAATGTGGCCAGGCGTATTGAGATGGTCTTATCACAGGGCAGTGGTCAGGGGTCTGACAAGAGACCTCGCCATTCCGGTCGATTCAGTGGTGCCTCATCTGGAGGCAGAGATTCCTTTGGCAGAGGTTATCCTCCTAGGCCATACCAGTCGGCACTTCAGGTATCCCTTAGTGCACCTTCAGCACCTATCAGTGCACCGCCGCTTCAGAGCTTCCAAAGTGGTTATTCTGGTCGACAGGGACAGTTTCAGGGTCATCATTCTCAGCAGCAGAAATCTTATTACACTTGTGGTGGTATGGGGCACATTTCCAGGTTTTGCCCCCAAGCATTTAGTGGTTCTCAGTATCAGGGTTCCCCGTGCTATGATTCCCGCACCATGTGCACCCCCACCCCCACCCCCTCAGCCAACTAGGGGTGGAGGTCGAGGTGCTAGAGGTGGAGGCCAGTCAGTTAGAGGTGGAGGACATGCTATGAGAGGTAGAGGTCAGCCCGCAGTAGGTCGACCCAGAGATGTTCAGGTTGGAGGGGCTCCGCCCCGATGTTATGCTATTCCTGCCAGGCCTGAGGCTGAGGCCTCTTATGCAATCATTACAGGTATGGTTTCATTTTGTATTAGAGATGCTTCGGTTTTATTTGATCCGGGATCTACATTCTCCTATGTGTCTTCATATTTTTCTCCTTATTTGATTATGCCCCGCGATTCCCTGAGTACTCATGTATATGTATCTACATAGGTGGGTGATTCTATTGTGGCAGATCAAGTCTACCATTCATGCGTAGTGGTTATTGGTGGTCTGGAGACTCAGGTAGATCTTTTTCTTCTTGATATGGTTAACTTTGATGTTATATTGGGGATGGATCGGTTATCTCCCTATCATGCTATTCTGGACTGTCATGCCAAGACAATGACCTTGGCCTTACTGGGAGTACCTCTTTTGAAGTGGAGAGGGACTCCTAGTCATTCTTCTAGTAGAGTTATTTCATATATGAAGGCTCGGCGCATGGTCGAGAAGGGTTGTTTGGCATATTTGGCCTATGTTCGTGATTCTAGTGCTGAGGTTCCTTCTATAGAGTCTGTGCCCATGGTTAGTGAGTTTCCAGAGGTATTCCCTGCTGACCTGCCGGGTATGCCACCCAACAGGGATATTGACTTTTGTATCGAGGTGGCTCCGGGCACTCAGCCCATTTCTTCCCCGTCGTATCGTATGGCCCCGCCAGAGTTGAAGGAGTTGAAGGATCAGTTGCAGGATTTGTTGGATAAAGGCTTAATCAGGCCTAGTGTTTCTCCTTGGGGTGCTCTAGTGTTGTTTGTTAAGAAGAAAGATGGCTCAATGAGGATCTGTATTGACTACTGACAATTGAACAAGGTTACTGTTAAGAATAAGTATCCTTTGCCGAGGATTGATGATTTATTTGACCAGCTTCAGGTTGCTACAGTGTTTTCCAAGATTGACTTGAGATCTGGTTACCATCAGCTGAAGATTAGGGCGTCTGATGTCCCTAAGACAGCCTTTCGCACTCGGTATGGGCATTATGAGTTCTTGGTGATGCCATTTGGGTTGACAAATGCCCCCGCTGCTTTTATAGAGTTGATGAACCGAGTGTTCAGGCCCTATTTGGACTCATTTGTGATTGTTTTCATTGATGATATTTTGATTTACTCCCGTAGCCGAGAGGAGCATGAGCATCACCTTCGAGTCGTCCTCCAGACTCTGAAGGACAGTCAGTTGTATGCCAAATTTTCCAAGTGTGAGTTCTGGTTGAGTTCAGTTGCATTTCTAGGCCATGTGGTATCATCAGAGGGTATTCAGGTAGATCCCAAGAAGATTTCAGCAGTCAGAGATTGGCCTAGACCCACTTCAGCTACAGAGATTCAGAGTTTCTTGGGCTTAGCAGATTATTATCGCCGTTTTGTGGAGGGATTTTCATCTATTGCAGCCCCGATGACCAAGTTGACCCAGAAGGGTGCCCCATTCAGGTGGCCAGATGAGTGTGAGGTGAGCTTTCAGAAGCTCAAGACAGCCTTGACCATGGCACCGGTGTTAGTTTTGCCCACAGGTTCAGAACCATATACCGTGTATTGTGATGCTTCACGGGTGGGACTTGGTGCAGTGTTGATGCAGGGTGGCAAGTTTACATCCTATGCTTCTCGTCAGTTGAAGGTTCATGAGAAGAACTATCCAGTTCATGATTTAGAGTTAGCAGCTATTGTTTATGCGTTAAAGATTTGGAGGCATTATCTGTATGGGGTGCCATGTGAGGTGTTCACGGATCATAAGAGTTTGCAGTATTTATTCAAGCAGAAGGAGTTGAATACGAGGCAGAGGAGATGGTTGGAGTTGTTGAAGGATTATGACATTACCATTCTATATCATCCGGGAAAGGCCAATGTGGTGGCCGATGCTTTGAGCCGAAAGTCAGCCAGCATGGGTAGTCTTGCTTATATACCAGTCGGAGGCCGACCGCTTGCTTTGGATGTTCAGGCTTTGGCCAACCGGTTCATGAGATTGGAGGTTTTTGAGACTGGCAGTATTTTGGCCCATACTGTGGCCCGTTCTTCATTATATGATCGTATTTCGGCCAGGAAGTATGATGATCGTCATTTATGTATTTTTAGAGATACGGTCCGGCACGGAGGTGCCAAGCAGGTCACAGTTGATGATGAGGGAGTTTTGAGGATGTAAGGTCATATTTGTGTACCTGATGTTGATGGCATTCAGGAGTTGATATTGTAGGAGGCCCGTAGTTCCCGGTATTCCATTCATCCGGGCGCCGCAAAGATGTACCAGGACTTGCGGCAGCATATTGGTGGCAGAGGATGAAGAAGGATATTGTAGCATATGTAGCTCGGTGCTTGAACTATCAGCAGGTTAAGTACGAGCGCAAGAGACTCGGTGGTTTGATGCAGCAAATTGAGCTTCCCGAGTGGAAGTGGGAGCGTATCATCGTGGATTTCGTAGTTGGACTCCCACGGACTCAAAGGATGTTTGATGCGGTGTGGGTCATTATGGATAGGCTGACCAAGTCAGCACATTTCATTCCTGTATCAGTTTCGTATTCTTCGGAGAAGTTGGCAAAGATCTACATGAGAGAGATAGTTTGATTGCATGGTATGCCCGTATCCATTATATCTGATCGAGGTACTCAGTTTACCTCCAATTTCTGGAGAGTATTTCAGCGAGAGTTGGGCACAGGTTGATTTGAGCACAACATTTCATCCTCAGACGGACGAACAGTCCGAGCGTACTATTCAGATTTTGGAGGATATGTTGCGGGCATGTGTCATTGACTTTGGAGGTTCATGGGACCAGTTTTTGCCCTTAGCTGAGTTTGCCTACAACAACAGCTATCAGTCGAGCATTCAGATGGCTCTGTATGAGGCGTTGTATGGTACGCGGTGTCGGTCGCCAGTCGGGTGGTTCAAGTCAGGAGAGGCTAGATTGTTGGGTTCAGAGTTAGTCCAGGACGCCTTGGAAAAGGTGAAGATCATTCAGGATAGACTTCGCACAGCTCAGTCCAGGAAAAAGAGTTATGCGGATCGCAGAGTTCATGATTTGGCATTCATGGTAGGAGACCGGGTATTTCTTCGAGTGTCGCCCATGAAGGGCGTGAGGAGGTTCGGAAAGAAGGGCAAGTTGAGCCCTAGGTACATTGGTCCATTTGAGATTCTGGAGTTCGGAAAGAAGGGCAAGTTGAGCCCTAGGTACATTGGTCCATTCATGTTCAGTGGAGAGGTCAGCCTGTTGAGGCAGCTACCTGGGAGTCCGAGTCCGATATGCGGAGCTGATATCCCCATCTTTTCCCCGATTCAGGTACCATTCTATGTCTATTCGAGAACGAATGTTTGTTTTAGAGGTGGAGATTATGATGACCCAAAAGGTCATCCCGTGTAATTTTAGCTAAATCTGTGTTCCGAGGCCGTGAAAGCCTCCTTTTCTCTCATCTCGATGTGCATGTTGCATCCCGGGCGTGTAGCCGAGAAGCCGTTAAGTGGAAAATTGATAAAATGATGATTTTGTATTAATTATTTGAGTAAAGTTGA
>MDKI01166890.1:0-16896 GCA_005239505.1 Nicotiana paniculata
CATGCTATTTGGTAATAATAAAGGAATAAGATAAATTGAATATTTACGTTGGCTTGCCTAGCGTGTTCAACGTTAGGCGCCATCACGGTCCTGACGGTGGGAAATTCGGATCGTGACATTTGGTGATGTGACAGTCCTCGAACATAACCAAGGAAAATGTGGCGCTATTCTCAGAGGTCTAATTGTTGGCTAGGGTTGTGACAGTCCACTTATTTTTGACAATAGAGGGCTTCTTTAGTTCTTTATTGTTTGCATTCTCTTTTTTTTTTCCACTTTGTTGGACGAGGGATTGATCATCTGACTTTTATATTAGGCATGTCATGCTCTTTAACTCAAGGCAAATGATTGGTTACACATATAGAAGTATAGGTTCCACGAACAGAAAACAATGAAATTTTAAGATCTCTTTGTTTGGTGTTACAAGATAATCTTGATAGATAAGTAAAACATGGAAGCATATCAAAGATGAACATACTGGCGGGGTCCGGACTGATAAGGTGTTCCATCAGAGAAGACGTTCGCTATCAGCTCATACTCCTGTTTGATAACGATATTGAGGCTTCTGCCTGTTTGATTTGCAAGTTTTGTTCTTCTACTAGTTGATGCTTGCTCATTGAAAGTGAAATCTGAGCAACATCAGCAACAAGAAAGCCCACCTAATAGATATTTGACCTTTAAAATGTCTTGAGAAGTTCCTTTGCTATCTCATAATGAGGATTACCAGGTTCTGGCCAACAGCATTCTTGTGAGTTGTGACGGATCATCAAAAATAGCAAACCAAAAGCGGTAGTTGTCATAGTAGCAGCGAGCGAAATGAGAGCAACCTAAACTCTGAAAACGTTGTTGTGAAATACAAGTATCTAGAGGCAGAGCCAAGATTTCAAATTTATGGGTTCTGAACTAGCCACCAAACCCATAGCCCGTCTTAGTTTCTGGGTTTGCAATTTAGTAATTTATACATATTTGATGGATTTCCTAATACAAATACCCAACACTCTACCTCCGCCCTGTAAGTGACATAGGGGAATTAGCAGTTCGAATGATCTGTTACTCATGAGCAGCAAATGCCTGCTTTGGATTTTCCATCACTGCATCTTTAGTCTATTCTCCTTTGCTTTAAAGAGCTCTTGACTCAAGTATTCTTGTGTATTATTTAGGTACAACTGAAGATTTAAGTAGTCCCATGTAATGTAATATTGTTAAAAAGAAATACTATGATTTTGATACACACCAGCGACACAATTAGAATTTAGACTTAGTAGGTTATGAAATAAATATATAATTTCATTTAACTTGTTATTCACGTACATATATAAACTAGTATGAGTAAAGCTCGGGCCCAACGCAAAAAAAGCTTATATAGTTCCTTTATACATTGTGTTTCCTTTTGATTCTAACCAAAATATTTGGTGAAGAGTTGTGTAACTGTTAAATTAAGCCTGCCCTTTTTTTTTTGGGAGTATTTGATGGAGATGTTGTCCTTGTAAAGACGAAACAGAGGACAAATTTACTAGTTTTCCTAAAGCATAGTATTAATTGAGAAAGTTAAAATAATTAATTGAAGTTGTTGGTCGTTATATGGTCCAAAGCAAGATCTTGTTTTTATCAAAAATTTTGTCCAATGAAATAACAGTGGAATGTTCCTGCTTTAGGCAACTAAAAAAAATTATAATACATTTAAAAGTTAAGCATGAGACAGTTGATCAAATGATATTTTGATAATTAGAATTCATTTACTGATTTAGAGCCTTTGATTTTCGTAATCCCTATGCTATGTATCCTATGCACAGTTCACACTTGAGATACAAAATAGCTACTACACACATCTCCGTGGAATAGCGGGAATGGACTTCTTGTTGTTGTTGTTGTCGTCGTCTCATAATTTATTCCTCAGTGTTTTGTTCAGTAGACAAAAGAATGAACTAATATCACTGTTATAACACAAAATTTAGTTCATAATCAGTTTAGAAGAAGGTAAAAGACTATTTGATCTTCTAGATATATATATAAATCTACAAGACACGCAATAGTTACATCGAGTAGTGTCTACAGTACAAAAATATATATACTATCTTAAAATTTTGTTCAAAAGAATAATTAGGCCGACTCTCCTTCTAGGCCAGCCAAAATCGATAGATAAAGCCCATATGATTGAGATGAGTTTGGTTGTATTGAGTTACTTTTCCTGCCACTTTTTGATAAATTAATATATATAGTAAAAAAAATGCTATATAAGAACAACATGATGTTAAAAAACATTAAAGTCCAATAATCTTAATAAAGAAGTTTCACACATTTAAAAGTGTTGAACATTTTTACCGTCTTAAGATCTGTTTTACGTTTAAGCTACAATCATAACTATTGAGATAACCCATATGAAAAACAAAACTATTGTACCTACTAGATGAGCACATATTGTCAACAACTGTGTAATATAAAGGAAACATCAAAGTGGAAATAAGTTACTCAAAGAGCATCTTTGCCCACCAAAAAAAAAAAAAATCCAAAGAATACATATTATAGAACTGCAAAGACAACATAAAGAGGGCAACTAAAGAGACAATCCGCTTAACTCACATGAAAAAACTTATTTTTCAGCATAATCAACTATCTTCACACTCACACACTGTTAAGATCAAATTGAGTTGTAGGCAAATCATAGAGAGAACAAAAAGGTTCATCTCTCCGGTCTCCCTTTAGTTACATCCTAAATCAGATATTTTTTCATAGCATTGGTGACCTATTTCCGATGCCTCTAAATGCACTAATTTTTGGAAAACCTAATTGTTTACACATGTCCCAAACATAAAACGTCAATAGAGAATCCTAAAATGATGCACAAATCAGACCAGCAAATCCACAAATCAATAGAAAAGCGAAGGAAAATAATATATCACTAAAACTCGCATCAAAATAAACCAAGCAATTATTTTAATTTTTACATAATAATATTATTTATTTATTTTTTCCAAATAGTAAAATAGGAAATAATTACACATCAATAGTGAATCTCATATGTTGTATTTATGTACATGTCTCCAACTGGCCTTAGCTCAGCCTTGTAACTCAAAAAATATATCTTCAGAAGAATAATTATATGAAGTGTGTTAGTATCTATAGATGCCACCATAAGCTATTGAACATGTATATTAGTCAATTAATTTTTGCGACGAAAGATTAAATCTGGCTGTTTTTCAGTTAAACTGTCATTCAATCTAAAGTATAAATATAAGAGAAGCCTACAAAATCCTCTGCTTGGTAGAGAGTAGCTACCTCGTCAAATGATTAATTGCCCACCTGAATTATGAAAAAAAATTTGTTTACTAAATGGTGTAAATGTAAATATAAAATGAGCTTAATTGAAAGCCAAAAAAAAAAAAGTTCAATCCCTGAAGCATGATGGCATCTGCGGATGCGATTGTAAGCAACTGAACATCTACATTAAACCAAACAACATTTGTTTAGAATACATAGCGAGCTATGTTTGACACTATATTGTAGTTAAATTCACGTTTTTGGATAACGCAGAGTTTCTAAATTCTAAACACATCACTCCTTTTTGTACTCTTCTTTAGAAACAATTCAAGAACATTAAACCTGTTAGATAGATTAGTTATTATTGTAGTAGTCGTCATAATAAATCAGTGAAACTTATCTCCTACATCATTAACAGTGTCATGCCACCAAATTCTCTAACATTTATATTTAGATTTTTTCGTTGTTATCATGCAAGTTATGAGATTTTCAAACTTCAGAGTACAAACTAATTAGAAATCTGTTAGATAGATCTAGTATTTTCAAATATATATATATATTTCCAGATACCAATCTAGCTAAAGAGCATTATCATTATCTATCTCTAGCAATTTCGTCACACACCATCTTTTCCCATTTTCCTCTGTGTGTCACTGTCTTCTTTACATCTCTTCCTTATCCAATTTTTCAAGCCATAATCCAAATTAATTTCAAAGTACCCTATAAAATATTAAACCTCTCCAATTACAGGTACATGTTCCATTTGGTCATTTGTATGTGCTTAACATCCTAGATGGGTTATGTTTCAAAAACCTTATGCAGTCTTTTTTATTCTAAAAGTTAATTATTTTTTCAATGACCTTACTAACTTATCTTCTCACAAGTTATTCATTTACAATTACTTTGTTGATGTGTATATTTTGTATTTAAAAAGTAAAAAAGGAAATGTGCTGATTTAAAAAAAGTGAAAAAAAACAAAAATGTTAAAATGAGTATATATCAAAGCTAAAGGTGTAGCGAGTTGAAGCCATTGATACACCTAAAAATATAGTCAAGGTAGTGTCAGAGACACCATCATATTGATATATAAATTGTAGTCCTAGTGTGTCAATTTTTCATTGACGGTGTACATGAGTTTCTTGTATACACCAGGCCGACATGCATTTTATATATAATGGCCTCTAGTACCCTAGATGATTTACAGTTCACATCAAATCTGATAATAAACTTGGTGATTCATGGCATAAAAAACAAATTAATTTTAGGTGGATATCATGAAATAGAATTTTATTCAGCTGTAAAATGCCAAGCATTGCAAGGATCAAAAGAATTTCATACAAATTAGCCATTTGCATATCAATCAAATAAATAAATTAATCTATTGAGATCAGATCGAGCAGGTGGAAAATCAATGAGAGAGCAAGAAGTTCATCCTCTAGTCTGCCCTTCAACATTATCCTAAATCAACTATTTCTTCATGGCATTTGACTTAAATCAACTGTTTAATCACAAAAATCAAACATAGCAAAAGGAAAAAAATGAAATAGGAACAAAAGAAACCCACAAAGATGTTAAGGCAAATCATGACAAGGCAAATCATGACAACAACAATTTTTTTTTCTGAGTAAACCTTCAATAGCCAAAAAATATTTTGATATTCAAGACATACTAAAGAAAAAGTAAGAAAAAGTTATTAGCTTACAAAGATAGATAAGATATTTGCAGTAAATATATACGGTCATAACGGTGGAGTATATAGAGAACAGGCTCTCAAAACTCATGAATAATTTAATCATAAAATCATAAAATTTAAAAGTAAATTGAATTTAAAATCTCAGTATTAACTTAAAAATAAAATTAATCATATGGATAATCTGCCATATACAATAATTAACAATAAATAATATATGTCATTATTAGCTAATAAAATAAAAAAACTGGGAAAAACATACCTTGAGCAAAATTGAATATTGATAGAGACGAAGAAAAGAAGAGGAACAACTTGAGAAGCAAAAAAGTCACAAAAAGAACACAAAAGAGACGATATGTATTCAATTTTACAATTCACAAAGAACACCACGCGTAAGGCCAGCAATACAGAGTCAGCTTTACTGATTAACATGAATTTACAAAATACCCTCAGACTAACTAATAATTCCAGGTTAGTACACATGTTGACCGAGAGGAGCCTGTATTTGCTCTTATTAAGAAGTAGGAAATTCGAGTGAAAAGTAATGGAGAAATTGGAAAACTGTTATTTTGAATATGAAATTATTTGCCATTCTGATTCACTATAGTAAATTGACAGTTTAAGAAATCACAAGAAAAAAGAAAATTATTTTAAGTTGGAGTGCGCAACTGCGCATGGAACTTCCATTCTGAAAGCTGCAGCTACTTTTGACTGCTAGGCCGTTTAGAATTTAGATAAATAATAAGCAGCTAAAGCCACTCATATGTCATTATCTAGAAGAAATGAGTTTTTTTTTTTTTAATCGAAATGATACAGGTAACTACTCTAAAGGATTGTTATTTAGAAAATAGTCAATACGTTTTAAATTTCAGTATTTCAGATAATTTTTTTGGGACACAAATATCTTGAATTGTCTTAAAATTAAAATTTTTAGTTTAATATTTTAGGATAAAATAAGTAGTATACTACTAACTAATTCCTAAATAGCATCTCTACGAATGACTGTTTGTGCACCTTACCCGCTTTTTTAGAGTTAAAATTTAGGTAGAGGCATATCTAGATTTAGGGGTATGGTTCACGTGAATCTATACTCCTCTCCCTAAACCATGTATAAAAATGTCATATTTCTTCAAAATTATTTAAATAAATATGTGTGCATCATGCTCAAAAACTCCTATGATGCAAGTATTATTGAGTGCACCTCTACAAGTGACATTGACAGTTCAAATCCACTTCGAAAGGTCTTGTTTTCGGTACAGAGTATGGATATATATGTAAAACTTACTAAAATTTTAAAAAGAACATAATTTTGAAGCTATAATTTCAAAAATTTCGTGGATTCATGGTAAGAGATTAAACTTAAACCCGTCAAGTATAAATTCTAGATCCACCTCTTCATAATAGTGTATCCATCCTCTTGAAATCTTGGATCCCCGTCTGAATCCAGGGTATCTTCATTTGTGAGTTGTGAACTTGTGATATAATTCATGATTATATTTTGTTTATAAGAAAGAAACAACTTATTTTGCTCAGCTTTTCTTAGTCACGTTTTCCACGTATACTTAGCTGGATTAGATAAAACCCCACGATTTAAGGATAATGATTATTTTTTTTCGGCAATTAACTTGAATTAGTTTTACTAGTTACTCAAGAATGAAATACACGTGAAATGGACTAAGCAATATTGTTTAGGTTGGAATATCTGTCATTGCGTTACTCCTCCTTTCTTTTTTATTTTTTTGGAACTTATCTTATATCAATCGTACATTTTTTCATAATTTAAAATGTACATGATGTTGAATATTACTTGTCTTATTTTTCATGTGAGTATTAATTATGGATAGGACTATTAAAATGACTTAAATTTTATATTGTCACCATATAAAAATTTACTATTTTATTTTATTTTATTTTATTTTTCTTGACAAGGTCAATTCATCGTTTTGTTAAAAAGTAAAACTCTACCTTGACCATCTTTCATCAATAATGAGTTATTTTTATTTCATCCCTTTATCTTAAATTCAGGTCGAATATAATTAATGTCCACTGGGATTGTGTCTATATATAATTAATTTTTTGATTTTTTTTGTGGTCCACAATATTTGCTTTTTTAGTTATCAAGAAGGAATTAACTTTTGTTTTCCATTGCCGAGTAAAGAGTTTAGGAATATTTATTATATTTTCAATAAACAAATTAAGGTTAATACGGTGAATTTCATTGTTAATTAATGTTAAAAGATAAATTCCTTAATATGTGTGAAAACAACTAAAAGAATCAAGGGAATCTTACAGAAATGTCCCAAATGGGTCTCAACTTACCAACCTCTAGTCATTAATCATATATTTACCAAAACTAGCCAAGCATATATAGAAATTGAAATCTCAAATAAATATGGTTCTTTCTCTCAAAGAATCACATGCAAAGATCTCTTTCCATATGTTTAAGTGTAATTAGCAATATTAGATGCAAGACGGAAAGAAAATTTCATAAATGAGATAGCAAATAAAGTGATGAAATACACAAAAAATATATACAAGATTCAAAAAATCTAAGCAAAAACAGATATTTTTCAATGGGTATGGTTGAAATTCATTAAAAACATATAGATGAGTCAATATACAAAATTTTAGGAAGATCAGAGGTGATTTGGACTGATTTGATATCAAAATTCGTAGTTAAAATCGAGTTCAAAAAATTCTTCTGCGACACATATATCAAACATGTATCATGCATTATCTCACACACAAGTATACATGTGATACACATTTGATACAAATATGATACATATGTGATACACAAATGATACACACATCACTTTTTCTTGTTCATCTTCTAATTCGAATTTTCAATTCAAACCACCTCAAAACTCCACTAAATCATCCCAAAACTGAGATTCAAGCCTCTTAAGATGTACCCAAATTATTCTAATAACACCCACTCAAAAGAAAGTAAAAATTTGATCTTTTTTGCTACAAATAACTAATTGGCTAATATTAGTAATATTTGACTAATATTAGTAATATCTTATGAATTGGCCAACTTTTGTAATAATTAAGCTACTTATAAAGGGACATAGCTGGTAGTTTCCCTAAAAATCAATTAAAGTGGACCGGAGGGATTACAATTGTACACCTCAGGGGCAGATTCAGCTACGGGTTCAACTGAATCTATAACTTTTAATACAACATATGGATTTATATATAAAAACTTACTAAATTCTCAACAATATTAGATTTGAACTCATAATTTTAACAACTTTTAAAAAAAAATTAAACTCACTAAATTTAAATTCTAAATCCGCGTGTGTATGATTTATTGGTTTCATCAACTTACTTACTTTGTCTATACCTTTGTCAAGTTGTATAATACCCACCCCTATGCTCGATCATTTCTCCACAATTGATTTTTAAGTCAACCTAATTATGTAAAAAAGAATTGCATGATTAATGCACTTTCACTGCTAATAGTGTGAGATTATACTATTTAAACACCACGCAAATAGCCACACATTTTTTCCATCTATCAAACTTTGCTTTTATTAATCCACTGCCCACACATATAAAAACTCCCAAAAGTGATGAAAAGAACGACAACAAAATCACAGACCATTTACGAAACGAAAAACCAACCCCAGTAAAAAACTGAAATGGCCACAGTTTTTATACCAAACAGTGACACAACAACTCCAGCCAGAGCTACCAGCTATGTCAAATTCTGGCCAGAATCCCACGTCGAACTCCTGAAGACTGATTCTCCGGCGATGTCCGGCAGAAGACGGCAGCTGTGGCAGCCGCCTAGGGTGGTGGACACCGTGTCATGCCGGCAACTATACTTAAGGAGCGCGTATACGTTTTCAAGAAAAGAAACTGTCCCTCAAAAAACTAAGAAATGTTTCGGAAAGGTCAAAGAAAGGGTGGCTTCCGGCGGCAAAAAGCAGGGAAAATCCGGTCAACGGCGGCGACGGAGGAGGTTTGCGGTGGTGAGGAGAGTGAAGAAACTTTCTTGTTCGGCGTTGTCTGGTTTTTTCCGAAGGATGTTATCATGCACTGCTACTGTTGATGTTGTGGACCATAAAAGTTAAAGTCAATGTAGTTACAGTATTTTTCTCTTTTCCTCCTTTAATTTCACCTTTCAGTTTTTTCTTTTTTTTTTTTGCTTTTCTTGTCTGATTATATTTTATGTTCCAAAAAAAAGAAGAAAAAAAAAGTAGAAAGAAAGCGTCTGCGTATATGTTCTCCTTTGCTTTGGCCAATATTAAAGCATGAGCATGAATTAGTTCGAACTTTGAAAAAAAAGGGTGGGGAAATATGCAAGTGTAAAATTCTTAGTAGTGCTTAATTTTCTTTTTCTTTCTATTTACGGTTTTCTATTTGAGCTTGTACCCACTTTTATCGGGGAGAAAAAAATAATCAGATTTACAAATGATATACTAAAACTCTCAATATATTATACTGAAAGAACTTCCAGCATAATATACCGGAGTTCCGATATAATATATCGGTCCAGCATAATATGTTGGAAGTTCATACACAAGTACTCCAATCTCCAGTATATTATGCTGGAACTTTCCGTATTGCAGTAAAATAGTAGCTATATTTCAATAACTTAGCAAATGTGGACTATTTTTGAATGACTAATCCAAAAACGGACTAGTCCATGCTATTTTTACCTTTTATTGAGGTACCTATTATGGTCCCACTAGCACAAGACAATTTTGCCAGCCAATGCTTAACCAAATGAAAAAAGAATGGAAGAATTAATCCAAATAGTTATTCACCTTACCATTAAATTGAAAAATATCAATGCATAATATATATACATAATTTATGTATTATATATGTATTATTATTATTTATAATTTATGTATATGACTAGAAAAAATAAATATTTAATATGATCGGCTATTTGTATAAAAATGCCGTATAGTTTATGCAATTAGTCAATTTTTTATTACGTCCTTTTAATTTACAGTATTCATCTTTATTTTATTTTTTTGCTATATGACAAAGTACAAGAATTTCAATCCCGGCCTTTTACCCAAATCAAGCAATTTAACAGAAATACAAATTATTTAACCATAATGAAGTATTAAATATGTGTATGCAAGATTACAATTTTTGCATTAATTGGTTTAACGTAAATTTAAGGTGCAGATAAGTTTTTATGATTGTGCAATTTGCGAGGTCAAAGGAGTAATAAAGGACTAAAGGTACCCAGTTAAGGTAGAGCTGTTACCGTAATTAATGGGATAAAGACGCAATGATAAGGCAAGATTAAATTGAAGATTCCAACGGCTATTGACCATGATAAGCTTTTTCATTTCAGTAATTAATGTGTCATTAAAAAAACCCCAAAATTGTGTTTTTCCCCAAATCATCAACCACAAAAAAGAAAGAAAAAAGAAACACAGAATCTCAAAAGTAAAAGAATAAAGGAATATATATTATATTAATCTTTACTCATATGTTAATATATTATTATATTATAAGGTGTTATTTACTTATTTATTTAATTCTCTTACCATTCGGGGAGTTAAGTGCTTTTCAATTGAAAGGTTATTCTCAAACATATGAGATTTTGTCCGAATATATGTCGAAAGAAATTTAAAGGTGTTTATAAGGCAGGCAACCCGATTATAGTGAAACAGTTTAGATTCTGACGTACAACTATACAACTAGTAATACAACATTTAATAATAATAATAATAATAATAATAATACTAATAATAATAATAATAATAAATAATAATAATATAGATAAATTTTGTATATTATTTATGCAAAATATAATTTTGAATAGCAATACTTGAACAAAATCTAAAATGACAGGGTACCATATGGGTCCTTTTGTCCAAATCTAAGGGAATCTTACGAAACCTTCCAAATAAGTTCTAACTTACTAAAATTAACCATTAGTTATAGACTTATCAAAATTAGTCAAGCACATAAAAAATTTAAAAATTTAAATAAATAAGGATTCTTTCTCTCCAAGAATCCGCAAAGATCTCCTTCAATATTTTTAAGTGTGATCAGCAATATTAGATTCAAGGCGGAAAGGAAACTTCATGGATGTGTGTCACGATCCAATTTCCCCTCCGTTGGGTATTGTGATGACACCTAGTATTAGGGACTAAGTAAGCTTAGCATATATAGAGTAACAACAATAAATAGCTTCTAACAACTTTAGAAATTGAATTTTTAATAAAACTTACAATTTTTAAAACCGGTAGTACAAGTCATAAGCCTTTCTAGGAGTAGTTATACATAATAAATACATCACCGTTCCGAAATAAAAGGAAATGATGGAATTAATACAATAGAAGGTGACTCCGGAGCCTACGAACGTCCAACAGGTACACCTTGAAGTCTCCAACCTCACCAAACGTAAATCTCAAAACCAACTCGATTCGAAGTACCTGATTTTGCACAAAAAGATGTGCAGAAGTGTAGTATGAGTATACCATGGCGGTACCCAGTAAGTATCAAGCCTAACCTCAGTAGAGTAATGACGAGGACAGGTCATGACACTCACTAAGCATCTAAACCTGAACATGATATGACATAAAACTAACATGATAGGGATATCAATGTAATGCAGATTGCAAGAATAAATCAAATTACAAACAGAAATGACGATAAAGAGAAAAATACGAATGGCAACGGAAAAATAACCAAGTAATTAAACAACAACCTAGTTGGGATACAGATAAGTGTAAATATGCTCAAGTAGGGAAAACAATGTCAACTCAACCAAACAAGTGTTTCTAATACGCGATCCCAATAATTCCATTTCTCGTAATCTCATACCATAACCACAACTTCCAACTCTTTAACACACATGAAACCTTGTGCCCACATCTTTCCATCTAGCTTTGCACGGCAAAATCCATGTGCCACTCGTTACATAATATACATGTCAATTGCTAATTAAGATGTTCGAGAGATTTCATCTATATATCATAAAGTAAATTTATAATTTTTTTTGACCAAGTGGGAAATTCAGCGAGAAAGATGAGTTTTTGTTTTAGAATTCATTTGAGTGAGGAAAATAACGTTTTTAAATAAAATTCAACATCGAATGATATTGCATTTAATATAGAATTTATCAAATTAAAATATGACAACGATTCCTTTGTAAGTAAAATCAAAGCCTCAGACGGGTTAAGAAGATTAAACTGGGGAAACAATTGAAATAAAATATAACGATTAATAGAAATAGTAGATACTGAAATATACGACGAATTCTAACTTAAAGTCACACAAGGTAGCATGATATTAGTTCTTTCATTTTAAAACAATGGTAGGAGGTAATGACCCAACGTAGTAAATGCACTTTGAAAATCAATTCACCAGAATAATAATGTTAGGAAAATAGCTCAGAATATGACGGCAAAGCAGTAATGTCTATTATAACGACTAAATTCACAAAAGACAGTAAAAATCGGAGAATACAAATTCTCAGAATTTCATACGAAGGCACTGAAAGCAATACAATAAAACAGGGAATACCAAATATATAACTATGTTGCGGCGTGCAACCCGATCCCACCATATAATATCAATATCATAGTTCACTCTTATTTCACCATAAAAATCCACCCTTATTTCACCTGTTGCGGTGTGCAACCCAATCACACCGTACAATAAACATCAATATCATAACAACAAATATAATATATTGAGGCGTGCAACCCGATTCCACCATATAATATCAATATCATATTTCATCCTTATTTCACCATAATAATTCACCCTTGTTTCACCTGTTGTGGCGTAACCTGATCCCTCCGTACAATAAACAATATTCCACCATAAATATCCTCCCTTATTTCGCCTATTGCAGCGTGCAACCCGATCCCCCGTACAATAATATAAATCAACAACAACAATTCAACAACTCAATTACAAGAATTTCTACAACCAAGAGTATGAGTACATGGTAATAAGGGAACCACATAAAAATCAAAGGAATACAACAACCTTTACAAGAAAACAAGACATGTAAGGCACGTGATAACTACGCAGGTATTCACCACAACTTGGACATGTAGCAGATATGCACGTAGTCATAGAATAACTTAGCAGTTAAGAGGTAACAACATAATAATGAAGGCAATGACTACAACTGAGGCATATAAGGTCCAAATAACAAATAAGAGGCAAATAAGGACTATCTACATCATATATAGCATGTAGGAGTAGTCTAACAACAAGATACCACATATTATGACAGTTTAATCAAAAGCATGGAAGGAGGCTAGACAGTATAAACCGGTCAATACCACATATAGACTGTGTACCCACTCGTCACCTTGTGTACACGTCTTTCACATAACAAG
This sequence comes from Nicotiana paniculata, assembly GCA_005239505.1. Taxonomy (NCBI): domain Eukaryota; kingdom Viridiplantae; phylum Streptophyta; class Magnoliopsida; order Solanales; family Solanaceae; genus Nicotiana; species Nicotiana paniculata. The sequence goes on from MDKI01166890.1 coordinate 13,285, forward strand.
ATAACATAATTAACTCAATTCCTAACGGGTGGTTTCCCCCACACAAAGTTAGACAAGATACTTACCTCAATTCGACCAATTCAATACTCAATTTAGCTTTTCCTTTACCAATTCACCAACGTTCGACTCAATCTATCCAAAACGACTTAATTACATCAAACAATGCAAGAGAAAATAGTTTTAATTAACAAATCTATGATACTTATAAAATTTGCAAAAAGCTAACAAAAGTCAACTCTCCGGACCCGCACCTCGAAACTCGACAAAATTTATAAAATCCGAACACCCATTCCGGTATGATTTTAGCAATATCAAAATTATCAAATTCCGATACCAATTCGTCCTTCAAATCATGATTTTTACATTTTTAAAGATTTCACAAATTTTCCCCAAATTCCCAACTCAATTCACTAATTAGATGATGAAAATATAAATGGATTCATTAAATAAGATAATATTCGGATAGAGAACACTTACCCCAATGATTTTCTTGAAAAACTCATAAAAAATCTCCCTAAGACGAGGTCTACAACTCCCAAAATGATAAAAATGGCTAGCCCTCGAAATGAAGTTCTTATGTTCTGCACAGATGTTAAAGCATCGCGAACGCGGAAGGCTACTCGCGTTTGCGAAGAAGAAAAAATGAGGGCTGCCCAAAAGCGCTTCGTGAACACGACAGAAGGTTCGAAAATGCGAAGAGGAACGTTTGGTGGTCCAAGTGACTGGGCTACGCGAACACGTGAAGGTGTACGCGAACGCAAAGAAGGAGAATGCAAACCTTCACGAACGCGAAGAAGAAATTTGGGGTGGTTAGCAGAAACACTTCGCGAACGTGGAAGGCACTTTGCGACCACGAAGAAGGACACCAGAAGACATAAACAATATTTCAAAAATAGGAGGAATTGACCCGTAGCCCACCCGGAACACACCCGAGGCCCTCGGGACCCCGTCTAAACACACAAACAAGTTCTATAACCTAACAAAAACTCGCTCGGGGTCTCAAATCACATCCAACCTCGCCGAAAATGCAAATCGCGCCATGAATCGAGCTATGAACTTCCAAATCTTCTAACTTTGAAAACTCGTGCCGAAACCAATCAAACCTACCCGGAATGACGCCAAATTTTGAAGACACGTTCCAAATGAGGTGACGGAGATGTTCCAACTCTCGGAATCACATTCCGACCCCGATATCACACAAGTCAACGGTGGGTCAAGCTTCTCCATTTTCCAAACTTCAACTTTTCCAACCTTCGCCGAATTGCCTTAAATTACTCTATGGACCTCAAAATCCAAATTCGGATGCACGCCTAAGTCCAAAATCATCATATGAAGATGCTGACATCATCCAAAAAACTCATTCCGAAGCCTTTTACACAAAAGTCACATTCCGGTCAAATTCTCACCGCTTAAGCTTCCAAAACTAGATTCATTCTTCCATTCGACTCTGAATCATCCGGTAACTGAATTCAACCATGAACGCAAGTCGATACACATAATATGAAGCTGTTTAAGACCTTATGCCGCCAAACAGAACTTAAATTCTCAAAACGACCGGCCGGGTCGTTATAATGAGGTAGTAAACAAGGTGATGAAATATAAAATTTGCGAAATATTGGAGGTGATTTGAACTGATTTGGTATCAAAATTCGTAGTTAAAATCGAGTTCAATTTTCTTTTTATGCAATACATGTATCAGGAATGTATCTCACACATATGTATACATGAATATACATGTGATATACATGTGATACAAATATCATATATATATGATACTGTGTGATACACATATCATCTTTTTGGAAAAAAATAAAAATAACCAGATTTACAATTGGTAATTGAAAACCATCCACAGTTTCAAAACTAATTGAAATGTAACCACTTTTCATGTAAAGATAAAATCTGAACAAAAACATCCTTAAAAATTCGAAAATATTCTATCATAATATGCTGTAGTTCGAATTTTTTTACATATGAGTTTCCAGCATAATATGCTGGAATTTCATAATGTGCCGGAGTTCCAATGTAATAGGCGGGAAGTCCATATGCAGGAGCTCCATAATTCTCGCATATTACTCTGGAACTTTCTGTGTGCTGGAGTTCCAACATAATATGCTGGAAATTTATACGCAGGAGCTCCATCATCTCGCATATTATACTGGAAATTTTCGTGTTCCGGCAAAATAAATGACTATTTTTCAATGACTTTGCAAGCATTGGCTATTTTTTAATTACCAGTCTAAATGACTAGTCCGTGCTATTGTAGGCATATAAATATTATTGGAATTAAATTTGTAAAATAATTTGGACTATATTTTAAATTCAAGATATATTAGTTCAGATAAAATTATTGGGTTAATATAATTGAATTAGTTATATAGGTCCAACATATATGGATTAAATAAATAAGTCTTAATCCATTGGGCTAGCCCATTTATTGGGCTAAAGTGATGAGCCTACTTCATTAAGCCTAAGATGTCATCTTTCTAGAGGCCCAGTTTGGTGCCACATGTCAAATGATTTGCCGTACCAAGTCAAAAAGAAGAGCCAATAGGATTGTGCCACGTGTCAAAATGACAACGCATGCCAAGTCAAATTAAAGGGCCAATGAAATTGCACCACATGTGCAAGTGACATATTTTGGCCAATCAAATACAGCCTTGTCACACTTCAATTTGATTGGTCGGAAAGAGTTTGTTCTTATCATAACTCTTCCTCCCACAACTATAAATAGGAGTCTTCATAATTTAGAAAGACACCAGAATTTATAACAAGAAGCAAGAGAGAGCTCGTGGATCAAACACTGCAGATTTCTCTAAAAGCTACAAGCATTCAAGTGTTCTAAGGATTAAATGATCAAGACAAAGATTCAAGAACAACTGCAAGCCCTTGGATTAAAAATACGTGAAGATCAAGATCAAGCCTCAATCACTTGGATTAAAATAAAATAAAATTCAAGATTAAGCCCGAAGGCTCTTTTATTTAATGTTAAAAAGTAGAATAAGAGGATTCATAGAGATTGTAACACTCAAATATTTGAAATAAAATACTATGATTTTTGTAATATTTTTCGGTCTTGATTTTATTTTCTCGACGCAGTTTGTTGTCTACAAATTCTGGCACACCCAGTGGGACAATCTCTACCTCTCATCTCAACTTTTCAATCACCAAAGTTCAAGAACATCGAAAAGGCTTCAAAGAAAATCAACTCCGGACCAACCTCCACCAAGGCTGCTAATTCCATGTTCTACGCTAATGTGCAAAGCATTCTCTATGTTACCTTTGGAAGCTTTGGACCAATTACAAGGAGAAAGGAAATCTCTCTAAGACAACGAGCAGTCCAAGTGTCGTCCGCATCAACCCCTATTCTTGGATCTTCATCCTCAAAAGGAGCAAGATCTTCCACAAATGCACTAAAAGGAGGAGGTGATGTTGCCGAAAAGATTAAGAAAACTCTTGCTCTGCTTGACCTCTCCGGATCCAAGAACTTTGCTGTGAAGGAAGATGATGATGCTTTAAGTGATGGATCCTCACTTACACTGTATAGCGTGAGTTGTTGGTCGAAATCCCAATGCACACGCAAGTGTACGTGGTCGACAAGTAATATAGGAT
>MDKI01126931.1:0-38992 GCA_005239505.1 Nicotiana paniculata
CCCTCTCTCTCTCTCTCTCTCTCTCTCTTTCTCTCTCTCAATATAGTAAGTAAAATAGTTTTCTGGCCCTGTAAGGCTCGGTACGTGTAACTTTCTATTGTAGTAGGCTCGCTTATAGGCGCTCGGAAATACTAGGTTCTGTATCTCGGCCATTCTAGGCTCGCTCATAGGCGCTCGGCCGCAGTAGGCTCGGTATATAACTTACCATCTGATCTGAGGTTGCCCAATAGGGGCCTGTCCATCGATTATATCTCGGCGGTGGTGAAAATATTGTAATACTGTATATATATATATATATATATATATATATATATATATATATATATATATATATAGACTCTTTACTCTCTTGGCTTAAAGAAGACAATACTAAACTGAATATGAAGTTCCGATAAGGGAGAATACTGTAACTTATATGACTAGGATAATGTACATAAGTCAGGAATACAAATTTCTCTCTAGTTACTAAATGCATGTAGTTATGGGATCATGCCAAAATGAATAGATAGTTAAGCCTTAACATACCTCAAGTTGTCAATGTAACTCAACAACAAGCTTATGACAACTAGCGCGCCAACCCTATAACAAAGAAATACATGTACAACTTAAATGGCGCTAGTATATCACGTATCTCAAACGATAACTCGATTTTAAAATAAAGCGAGCAGCATTTCCCCTGATTTTACTGTTCCCTCAAGCCTATTAAAGGCGAGACAACAACACAATACAACCAGCAACTCAAAAACAACCTAACTACAATTTGGGACCTTTACGGAAACAGCCTCTCTACCCCCTCTGGGGTAGGGGTAAGTTCTGTCTACACTCTACCCTCCCAGACCCCATTAGTGGGATTTTACTGGGTTGTTGTTGTTGTTATTGTAAAAACCCAAACATACCATAACTTACCCAATCAACAAGTTATTAATTAGCCTAAAATTACAACGACGAGCGACCAGCTCACTACCCAATCACATGTGGCATTTGTCTACGCCCTTTATCCTTCCAAACTCCATAAATCAGCAGCACTATAGGCTAACACGAGTGGACTACAAAACAGCCCACTAAAAGTGAAATAAATCAAACTCACGACTTCCGATCACCATTCGTCTAACTAATTTATCAACTTTCCTTGATATTTGAAATATTAAATACATCAAGTAGGAATTTTTTTTTAACTATGATGTACCTTCCAAAACTCAAACTACAAAGAAAAAGAGAGGCGATATAGCGCTACTTACATCGTCGGATCGTTCGAATGTTATCGCTTCTTGATTTCGTACTCGGGATGTTAATCTTCTTTGGAACCCTATAGAGAGATTAAGGGTAAGTTTGTGGGGGTTCTCTGGTTGTGCTCTATGAAAAATTAAAATAGAGACGATTTAAAACCAATAAATATCAACTTTTGAAAAGTCAAAGAGGTGTTAGCTTGGCACCCTAACATTGGTCCTTCTTCTGATGCTTATATCTTTTTATCCGTATGTAGTATGAACAAACAGTTAAGAGAGTTAGAAATTATATTCCAAGATCTTCAATTTGTCATATAATATGTCCCAAAAAGACCTCATATAACGCAGGAATGTATTGCTCAAAAAGCTTCAGTGACACACCTACTTGTCACATATACAATCTGCGCAGTCTCGCGAAACTGTAAATATCTCTCTACTACAATATCGTATTGACGAACAGTTCAATGCATTAGAAACTAGGCTTGTAGGTCGTCAATAGGATGCGTGGATAATCCCATAAATCCAAGTATATTAGTAGAAAACTCAACAATATTTGACCTAATGTTCAGCATATTTATGAAAATGTAACTTGTGATGACCTTTGCAAACTTTTGTTCCACAACTCGCTTGACTTCAAAACATAACACACGACTATAATATGACTATAATAAATCATAGAATAACCTACTTATAAATTTAATAACCCTAGTCTTACCCCAAAAGTACATGTTTTAACTTTCCCAACTGGTCGACTTTTGACGAGACTTATTTTCTTCAATTCGTTTAGCTTCTAAGCCTTACAACCCTCTTGGTACTTGTTATTCATGATATTAAATATTTGTAACCTCCATGGTAACATGATTAACTTACTTTATGTACTTTCAAATATGATCTCATTTCTAAGCTTACATCAATTGACTTTCGACGTACTCTTACGTACGAAAATATAGGGTGTAACATCATTCCCCCCTTTGAGACATTCGTCCTCGAATGATTGTTGATGCGCTTATCAATCTCATAACCCATAGTTGTTATGAATATTTTAATACTATCCTGAAATCTAGGCAATTGTTCTATGAATAAAACCGAAGGCAGGGCATTCCCCACTTTAGGCCTCTTTCTCACACCATGACTTGTTGTCGAAATTCTTCCAATCTCGTAACTGTTACGTTTTTCTGACATGCAGCCACTATGAATTTTTCCTTGTATATGAACCTATGTGACTCTTCTGTCCTTTTTTCTCTATCTTTTTGCCGATCTCTAGGCCTCACTTTGGGAACATATACAGAACTATGACAAGTTGTTACTCCCGGTATATACAGGTGTACTGAAGGTCTTCACTCGGTACTTTGTCGAACTTATGACTGCTGCTATATCTTTTTTTGTAGTCTTGTATATCTATCCTTATGGATTTACTACATATAGGTAGGTTATACTATACCATAACACTTACTTCGGTTTATTATTACCGAGGTTTGCTACCCAACTCCAAGTTACTCTCTCGCTGCTTATCCTATATGTATGAATCTAAGTCCTTTAGTTCTTCCTCGTTACTGTTCATCTTAAGAATGACGACCTAATATCATCTCATACTTTGGAACTTTTATCAGCTTATTGTTGATTTACTTTAATGTTGATCTATAATCTACCACTGATAACTTGAAACCTCTTACGTAATATATTGTAATTAGGGCTCAAGTCTCATCGAGGAACATCTGAAGTTATTTGCCTGATTCACCTAGGGACGATACAATACTTTATTAGCCGTATTTCATAGCATCCCAATGTGGTTCATCTTCTGGGTGTATTTTAATCTTGTGCAATTCACGAAATCCCTGGAGTCGTAGCATATCTGGAGTCACCAACTCATTTCTTGAAACAAGGTTATGACTTTATGGCTTATACTCTTTATGGTTTCAAGGCCTGTCACCTCTTATCTTTTACGTTACTTGACTATTGACTCTATCATCCTTCATATTTTGATTTACCGTTATCACCAATTTATCACATCTTACTCATAATACTTCATTTACTCTGTTCTTATTCTCCTGCTAATATCTTTGTCTATTACCTTATTCCATAAACTCCCACAAAACACTCTTCCGCTTTTAGCTCCCCTTGCTCCATCTACTGGATTTTCAGGTCGCCTAACATTCGCTCTTGACTAGGGACAGGAGCCATACTAAGGTAAATATTTATCCCTTTTAGGATTTCATTGCCTATCTTCTGAAATTTCTGAACATTCTATTATTCATATCTGACTGTTCTATTCTAGAGTACACCATCTGGGTGTCTCACAAAGAGATCTATTACCACTTTTGCACTACCCTTCGAAAATATTAGCTAATGATAACAATCTATCCACCATTTTGGGTTACTCTAAGCCCAGTTAGATCCTGATATCCCATCTTCTCTTAAACTATAAATGTTAGCTCCCATGGGCATAACTGAGATGGGTGTGGCCAATTGTATATCTCTGTTACTGTGGAAAGTAACTCAGAATGCTTATATTTCTCTACCTGAATTGTAAATATTGATAATCTTTACTAACTAGGTATCACGTACCCTACTTAACCTTGCTTCTTTTACTTGTTGAAAGTTGTTTCTACCTTCTGATTCTCTTATTGCTTTTTACCATATAGGTGGATAGATATTCATGTCATATGATTTCTTATCAAGAAGCTTACATGTCTTAGTACACACATGATCTACTGAAGACCTCACATATACTCACTGTAAGCATGATACAAAATCGAGTTCCTCTAACTCAACCCTTCCACAACCACATTCAATCTCTTACCAACTATCTTTTTGGATGTAGGTATCGTCTTATTATGAATAAAATAAACTTTAGGATTTTAAATTCTTACAATTGAGCTCTACCACACTATCTAGAGTAACAATAATGAGTGACAGTCTTAAATGCCTTGTAGCCTCTGGCCTATAAGTGTGGTTCACAACACACCCATAAACAAGACTCTACTAGATACGACTTGTAGACTCCCTAAGATAGAATTGCTCTAATACTAAGTTGTCACACCCTAAACCTGAAGAGACGTAGCCAACACCCGAGGCCATACTCAGCCCGAGCATACCATTTTGTAACTGTAAACTCTGGAGGGGTAACCCTCAACTTAGGCCGATGAGACCATATTCTGAATCATCTGAAAATAACGTCTATAATCAACAATACCAAACTAAACATCTACATAGGGCTGGTAAAGCCACAATACTGATATATAAAATGTACAAGACTCGTCTACAAGCCTCTATGGATAACTGAAATCATGGTTGGGGAAGGGCTTCGACCTACCCATCAAACATGTATATATAGAATGGACTCCAAGGTATTGATCTGGTAACTCAGAGGAAGTGGAGATTACCAACCAAGCTGATGTTTGACTTTGTCTACTGAGAAGGCCTATCCAGCTGTCTATCAAGATCTGCAGACATGAAATGCAGCATCCCCAACAAAAGGGACGTCAATACGAAATAATATACTGAGTATGTAAGGCAACAGAATAACTGAAAGCTGAAACTGAACTGATAATATAATAACTGAAAGTACTTGGGAGTCAAATATAATTTGAAGATATGCTTACCTGTTGATACTGACTTATCTCTCTCTCTCTCTCTCTCTCTCTCAACATAGTAAGTAAAATAGTTGTCCGACCCTATAAGGCTCGGTATGTGTAACTGCTCTGCCGTAGTAGGCTCGCTCATAGGCGCTCGACCATACTAGGCTCTGTATCTCGGTCATTCTGGGATTTTTCATAGGCGCTTGTCCACAGTAGGCTCACTATATAACTAACCATCTGATTAGAGGTTACCCAATAGAGGCCTGTCCATCGATTATAGCTCGGTGGTGGTAAAAATACTGTAATACTATATATATATATATATATATATATATATATATAGAGAGAGAGAGAGAGACTATTTGCTCTCTTTGTTTAAAAAAGACAATATTAAACTGAATATGAAGTCCCGACAAGGGAGAATACTGCAACTTATAAGATTAGGATAATGTACATAAGTCAGGAATATGAACTTCTCTTTATGTCTATTTATCAAACTCATGTAATAACGGGATCATGCCAAAATGAAGAAAAGATTAAGCCTTAGCATAGCTCAAGTCGTCAATGAAACTCAACAACAAGCTTACGACAACTAGCACGCCAACCCTATAACAAAGAAATACATGTTCAACTTAGATGTCACTAGTATATTACGTATCTCAAACGATAACTCGATTTTAAAATAAAACGGGCAGCGTTTCCCCTGATTTTACTGCTCCCTCAAGACTACTATAGGGGAAACAACAACACAATACAACCAGAAACTAAAAAATAACCTAATTACAATTCGGGACCTTTAATATAACAAAAATCCAAACATACCATAACACACCCAATCAACAAGTTATTAATTAGTCTGAAATTGCTACGACGAGCGACCAACCCACTACCCTACCACATGTGGCGTTTCTCCAGGACCTTTATCCTTCCAAACTCCATAAATCAGCAGCACAACAGGCGAGCATGAGTGGACTACAAAATAACCCACTAAAAGTGAAATAAATCAAACTCACGGCTTTCGATCACCGTCCCGTGAGTTCTAACTAATATGAAATGAATTTATCAACCTTCCTTGATATTTACAAACTTAAATACAGAAAGTAGGAGTTTTCTTAACTATGAATTACCTTCCAAAACTCAAATTACAAAGGAAAAGAGAGGCGATATAGCTCTATATACGTCATAGGATCGTTGTAATGTTATCGCTTCTTAATTTCGTACCCGGTATGTTAATCTTATTTGGAACCATTGTAGAGAGATTAAGGGTAAGTTTATGGGGGTTCTCTGGTCGTGTTTTATGAAAAATGAAGAGAGACGATTTAAACCCTATATATATATATATATATATATATATATATATATATATATATATATATCAACTTTTGAAAAGCCAAAGAGGTGCTAGCTTGACACCCTATCGTTGGCCCTTCTTCCGACGCTTATATCTTTTTATCCGTAGATCGTATGAACGAACAATTAAAAGAGTTAGAAACTAAATTCCAAGATCTTCAATTTGGTATATATCTCGAAACCCGTCAAATTTTACAAAATCCGAATACCCATTCCGATACGAGTTCAACCATACAAAGTTTATCAAATTCCGATATCATTTGATCCCTCAAATCACGATTTTTCATTTTAGAAGTTTCTTTCAAAACCAACATTTTCTCAACTCAAAACACAATTTAAATGATGAAAATAAGGATAAAATCATGAAATATATTTAATTCTAGTTGAAGAACACTTACCTAATCGAATTGTGTGAAAAACCCCTCAAAATTCGCCAAGAACCGAGCTCTAGAAGTCAAAACGTGATAAAATGGTGAAGCCTTCGATTTTGAAGATAGAAACTGTCTGCCCAAATATTTTGTTCGATGCGATCGCGGACGAGAAGATGCGATCGCATAGAAGGAAAAAGGCCACTGGTCAATTTGTACTACGCGATCGCGGGAAACTTCATGCGATCGCATAGAGGAAAAATGTTACTGGCCAAAAAAAGGTTCTATGCGATTGTGAAGGAATTTATGCGATCGCATATAAGAAATTATCTGCTGCCAAATGATGCACTATGCGATCGCGAAGCATGGGATGCGATCGCATTGAAGAAAAACTGGAGGGGTCAAGAGCAACACTATGCGATCGCGACTACTGCTATGCGATCTCATAGAAGGAAGCCAGAAGACATGTTCATCAGTGCAAAAATGAGGGAAAGTTGACCCGAAGCCCATCCGAAACACACCCGAGACCCCTGGTACCCCGTCCAAACACACAGACAAGTCATATAACCTAACACAGAATCGCTCGAGGTTTCAAATCACATAAAACAACACCAAAACGACAAATCAAACCAAAATCAAACTTATGAATTTTCAAATCTTCAATTTCAAAACTCGTGCCGAAACCTATCAATTCGACCTGGAATGACGCCAAATTTTGCAGACAAGTCACAAATAACACAACGGACCTACATCCATTCCCGGAATTCCATTCCGATCCCGATATCAAAATTTCACCTATAAGCCGAAATCGCCGAAATTCTAACTTTCGCGGAATTACCACAAATTACTCTACGGACCTCCAAAACCAATTCCGAACGCGCGCCTAAGTCCAAAATCATCATACGAAGTTGTTGGCATCACCCGAAACTTCCGAGTTCGTTTACTCAAAATTCAAACCTCCGGTTAACTTCCATCACTTAAGCTTCAAAAATAGAAAATTTTCTTCCAATTCGACTCCGGATTATCCGGTAACTGAATCCAACCACGCACACAGGTCTATATACACAAATCTGTTCAAGACCTTATCCCACCGAACGGGGTTTAATTTCTCAAAACGACCGGTCGGGTCGTTACAAATACTTTAAAATATACAAAACTATTTCCCAATCAAAATATGTACCGATCATTTTACCTTTTAAAAATAAATTTTATAATTGTCATAAAACTAATTATTTTCAAATATAATGACAGATGAAGTTAATCAATATTAGAATTATTTAAATACTAATTTCACTTGAATAATGATATATTGAAACTTAATATACTCTTTCAAATATAACTCTGAGTCATTCTCCAATGTATTCTACTAGCTCATTTTAATGATTATCAGGAACTTATATTTTTATTTCATAACTCAAACACTTATTGAGTTAGGACGCGCGATGCGCGTACTCTGAACGATTTTTTTATTATATTGAACGTAAAACTTTTATTGGATAAAAATTATAATTACAATTAAATATCTAAAACTTGGGATGAGCTATTATTAAGTTTTGAATCAACATCAAAAAAATCTCTTTAACATTAAGAACAATCCTAATTAACTAAAAAAGTCTTTGATTTAACTAATTTGCGAAAAATCCAAGTCATTCTTTTCGAAATTTATAATAAAATAGATTACAATATAGTAGTAAAAGTCAAACTGTTAAAAATACAAACTTAAAAACAATAAGAATAAAATATTAGAAGACAAAATATATTCTAAGTTAGTTGCCATTAATTAATTTTCTTTCTGGTATACATTCAAATAAATGACAACTCCCTATATTTTTCTCTGTACAAAGTTATTTATTTTAAAAATTAACTTAATGTAGACATTTTAAAATTTAGCATTTGATAACTTCGTTTACATGTTCTTCGTATACATATATTTTACTGATTGACGCTAACTACACGTGTAACGCACGTACACTAAAGCTAGTACTCCTTCTGTTTCAATTTACGTGAACTCATTTAACTACGCACGGAGTTTAAGAAAAAAGAGAAAACTTTTGAATTTATAGTGTAAAATGAGGTACATATATTTTATGTGACTATAAATTATTTTACAAAAGTAAATTATTTTCAAATAAGGAGAGATGTCATTCTTTTTGGCACAGATTAATCGAAACTGACGGAGTACTTTAAAAAAAAAAAAAAAGAAGGAATCTTTTTGTATATAAATGAAGTGAGAGTGGATGAAGTACACGTGAATAAATTAAGACCTCATTGGAAGTCACTTATTTTCAACTCCCGAGGCTGTTGAGTGAATAGTGAATATGTGAGTGTAAGCCAGTAGGTACAGTACGCACCCAACAACCTCCACCCCCACTGTGACTCTCGAAAGAGATCTCGCCCAGACACACACCCTTTAACTCTGCTCTTCTTGTTCCCCGCTTTGATTTCTTCCATTTATTAGTATTAATGTCTTTACATTAGCATTTTTTTTTCTAAAATGGATCCAATGATGAATGAAGCAAGAGCATTTCAAGCTGCCGCCGCTAATCCGCCCTTTAATTTGGCGGAGATCTGGCCCTTTCCGATCAATGCGTATGCCAATGGAGATCACCACATTCCGATGAATGATCTCGACCACAGGACAAATCACGTAACCGCTTCAGCTAGGAAACGACGCGACAATGACGAATCTGCCAAAGGAGTTTCAACTAGTGGCAATGGCTTGGTATTCTTATTCACATTTATCTTCAATTTTTTACTGCATTAGTGTATTCTGCTTTCCTTTACTTGATTAAACAATAATTACTTCGTATTCAATTGAAATGCTCGGGAAACAGACTAACTAAACTAATTTGGGTTGAAGATTAGTTCATTGATTGATAGATACTTCTGATATAGCTATCCGGTATTTGAGCTTCTGTTATTTTACCTTGCTCATTATCATGGACCGATGTAGAGGGTGAGTTACGGATTCTTGATCTGAACTCAGTAGCGTTGGCTCATACAAATTATGGATTCTTGATCTGAAACTAGTGGCTTTGGCTCATACAAATGTATGTGTCAAAAGGTTCACTATATAAGTACAAGTTATTGATTTACGACGCAGTAAATCAAATGAATTGTGATAGAATCCCCGACTAGAATCCAAAAGCTCAAATTCTGGATCTGCCTATGTGATTGATGTGTTATTTGTAGAAAAAGCTGGTAAAGCATGAGCTGGGTACATCATTTATTGTTGACCCTTCCTATTGTTGACTTTTCTATCTGATTCTTGTTTGTTTTGAGGTGATCACATTCCTGATAATTCTGGGGTGATGCTAATATACAAAATGTCGTCCTTATAATTTTTACATCTTTTACTATTTTTGAGCAGAGTGAATCTGATAGTAAACGATTGAAGGCCACGGGATCAAATGAGAACCATGAATCTGGAGGTGATGGGGAAGGGAATTCAGGAAAATCTGCAGACCAACCTGCAAAGTCAGCTGAACCACCTAAAGATTACATTCATGTACGAGCAAGGAGAGGTCAAGCTACCGATAGTCACAGCCTAGCAGAAAGAGTAATTCTTCCTCATTATTTTCATCATTTACACTTTCTCTTACCCGACCATTAATTCCAAATGCACTTTGGGATTTTGTGGAAAAGTCATAATTTGGAAATGATGGTTATGTATGAGCAATAATGGAACTTGCTGATTGGACCATTTTGGTTTGCAGGCCAGGAGAGAAAAGATCAGTGAGAGGATGAAAATCCTACAAGACTTGGTCCCTGGTTGTAACAAGGTATGCTACAGTTTCCTTTATCTTTCTACTGTTGAAAAATCTGAAGCAACCTTCATTCTTATCAGCTGGACTTCCTTTTGTTTTGTTTTTAGTTATTAGATGAATCTGAAAGTACCACAAAAAAAAAAGAAGAAGGAAAATCTAATGCATGACTGATACTCTTGGTGGTCTTGGACTTTATTACCGAATCAGAGGCGGATCTAGGATTTCTAATAAATGGGTGCATTACTAAAAAAAGGAGGAACAAATGTATTAAGTGGGAATTTGTCGCTATTCCTCTTGGTAAATAACTCAACCTTCAAGGGTGCCAACAGTTAGTATTATACCAATTTTACAAAATATGTACATAAAAAAATTTACGGAGAGACCGTGGGTTCACGTGCCCCATAATCCCCCTTATAAATCCGCCTCTGACTGAATGTCCCTATTTATTGGTTGAGATGATAGGGTTGAGTCTCACTGGCAAATCCTGCTAACCTTGCCATCCTTTTCAAACAAAGGCTCACAAAATTTCTTTCAGAAATTGCACTTGCAGTCAAATTGGATTAATGTTGGTCTCTTTAGTTGGCATCTCAAAGACATCAACTTCGACAAAATAAGACAGTAGTAGTTAGCAAATGTCTTAAAGAGCTCCCATGCAAGCAAAGCCTTGGAACTTATCTTTCTTGTTTGTCATTATGATCAGCTTTCAATTTGTTCAATATTCAGCTGTGTGGATACAAATGAGCCATCTGTTTGAACTACTTATTAAAGCAACAACATATAGGTTTCATCATATTTTTCTATGCCAAAGGTCTTTTTACTTGCTCTCCTACTTGACCTCAGAACTGTACCAGCCTTCCTGCTATCAGGCATTTGTTGGTGTTCAAAGAACTCTCTAACTGTACCCGCTGTTCCGTTTGTCAGAAAACTATAGTGTGATGAACCTAATGTCTCTAAAGCTACCTACATTTCAGCCACATGATTGGTGCAGGAATTGTACTGGTTTTAACATCTAATTTCTTCTGGAAAATAGAGCAGAATGAACCTGATGTCTCTAAAGCTGCCTGCGTTCTAGCCCCATCACTGGTGCTAGGATGGTGGGACTTTAACCTCTAATTCTCTTCACATAAATTAACATCAAAATGTGAATTCAATTTCAATGATGTGTATCATTTGCTTTTGAAATGCAATGGGAAAAGTCAGTTTGACATTGTTTGGTTACAGGTTATTGGAAAAGCTCTCGTCCTTGATGAGATAATCAATTATGTCCAATCATTACAACGCCAGGTTGAGGTATGCTATCCACCTAACTTGTTGCACTGTTCTTGTTGAGACTTCTACACTAAAACATTTTTTCTTGAATCTTCAGTTCCTATCGATGAAGCTTGAAGCAGTTAATACAAGAGTACCCCCACACATCGAAGGATTTCCTACTAAAGATGTAAGTGTTACATCAGAACGTCTTTCCAGTTGTATTTTATTCTTCGTTGTTCATGTCGATAATGAACTAGTAATTTGCATTTCTGATGACCTTAAAAATGTCCTTCATGGAAACTACACATATAATCTTGTTTGTCGAAACATCCCGTCAGCCTTGGATGTTGTATTAAGATTTTTGGTGTTTGGACCACATCTAGCAAACCGTCACCTCCGACTTCTGAGACTGGCTTGGTGTTAGCTCCTTGCAATTATAATTAGTGATTAAATAACAGCACGCAAAATTTCTGAGACTGGTGGAAAACTTATCAAAGAGTGATTTGAAAGTTATGGATAAATGCCTAGCAATTCTGAACACACAACTGTAGCGATTAACAGTTTGCAATTGTTCAGGTTTCTCTGAGCTACTCTTATTATAGTATAGCATAGTTTGAAGATACAAGATTGCAACGAGTGTGTATAAGAGGGACCCACAGAGGCATCACTTAACAGCACGTTGAAATTTAGCTCCTGATATAAGTTGGAAAGGTGTGTAAGAAAAACCAAAGCAAAATTGTAAAGCTCAAAAAGGAAAATACATTCTGTAATTTTAAAAATAAGTTAAGCACAAATAATCGTACTTAGAGAAGTTTTTTCAACTCTTAGATGAATTCATAACGAGGTGCTCTGGTTTTTCCAGCTGGGGCAGCAAGCATTCGAGGCAAACGCCATGGCATTTGGTTCACAAGGTACAAGGGAATATGCAGGGGGGACATCACCAGATTGGTTGCATATGCAGATTGGCAGTGGATTTGAAAGAAGATAAAGTAAATAATCAAAGGCTAATAAATTCTTAGGAGGCTAATGGCTTCCTCAGGGGACTGCAAAATGTATAATAGTTCCTTGATTTAAAGATAGCTTGTTTCTGATCAGGCACAGAGTTGGTGAAAATCTGTAGGACAGCGAGAAACACATCACCGTATATGATGAATGAATAGTATAATGGTGAAGATGCCTATTTGAAATGGTTATTAAGGTATATCAAGAAGCTCAAGTTTGTGCCTGTTGTTATAAAAGCATTTGTGTGTTCAGTTAAAATATAATGAACCTTGTGCAATTCAATCAATGTACCGTATCAGTGTGTTTACCTTAAAATTGGATAACAATTAAACTTATAATGTAGTTTTAAGGACACGTGATTTCACTTAATATCAATTGATAAATATGGAGATTAATAACAGAAATGAACAATAAAGTGGAGCAAACTAGTGTTAGAATGGAACTCAGCCCTCGAGTTTGAATACCCTCGAACTGGTTGATGCAAGAACAATTAAAAATATAACAAGCTGATGAACAAGAATGCAAACGAGAAAGAGAATTATATTGCTTTGATATCTGTTCACAATGTGTCCTACAAATGATTAGAACTCTCCTTTATATAATAAAGGAATTCTACTTATGGTATAACTCTAATTACAGAAGGAAATCCCATGATTAGCTAATTAACCGTTCCTGATTTGATCCGTTCCGAGATTTTCGCCATGATCTTCGACCAGTCACATATATTTCGTCTTTCCGTTATTATGCCATCTTCGATCTTGCTCGAAGTCTTTCACATTCGGTCTCGATCGATAGTGGCCTCGATCTCGACGGGTACCCCGAGCTCGACACCTTGTCCTTATGCCTTGATCCGATCCACTATGAGGCCGACCTTCGATGCAATTCCCTAGTATCGATCAAATGGTAAAATCGGGCGAGCTTGGTTTTAACCGTATACAGATAGTCCCCTCGTTTTTTTGAGTGTAATGACAAGAAACGAATTGAGCCTTCGATTTTCTACCTCGACCTATCATTGCATCATCCTCGTGACGTAAGCGACGGAAGTGACCGTAACGTCCTGTCGGTATAGTTCCCCAAGTCATTAATGAGTGTCAGCTGGTGGTCGGCCACTAGTGACTTTGAACCGTCGCCGTGAATCCCATAAATTGGCAATTTTCTCATTGATTCAAACTTTACTTTCACTTTCTTCTAATCTCCACAACTTTTATATCTCTTAAGTTCTTCCTTTCTATAAAATCTTCAGCTTTTAACTTCCTCTCAAACATCAAGTCTTATTATCTTCTTCCTTCTTCAAACTCAAACTAAAATGGCTAAAACGTCAAAAATGGTACCACAGAAAGAAGCTGCTTTATCTTCTCAATCGGCCGACGAGAAGGCGCTGGTGAAACCCCACCTTGAGGAATGTATTCCTGGAGGGTGTGTGCTAAACTCCGATTTCAGGACCGAGAAAACCTCGTCGGTTCCTGGTCGCTGCGAACCGGTATCGAGATACAGATGTTCGATACCCAAGACCTACCTCGATAAAGTGAAGGAGGACTACAATTGGCAGAATAAGAAGGTCGTAATACCGGCCCCCGATGAAAGTATTACTACCCACGTGGAAGGGAATCTGAGTGTATACACTTACCCTTTAACGTTGGATCCCATCGAACCAGTCATCGTGGAGTTCTGCACGAAGTACCAAGTGACTCTTGGTCAAATTCATCCCTCCTTCTGGAGGATCGTTATATTGCTTCGATTCTTCTCGAGCAAAATTGACGGGCCCCCCTTCACCCTCGACCATGTCGTCAGGTTATACAGCCCCCGGCTTTACCGGGGTGGGTTAATAAAGCTCCAACGCCGAGCCACCAAAGTCGTCATCTCCAACAGGACAAGGACCGAGGCTGGATGAGTCGCTTCGTCAGGGTAAAGACCTCGGACCTAATTCCGACCGAGAAGATGCCTTTTCCTGAGAAGTGGAATTTGAAGCGTAAGTACGATCCCCTTCTGTTTGTTACTTTGCTTCTTCGCAGTTTCTAGCTGACGTTCTTTTTTGATGTAGCCACTGTTTGGATTCTCGACACCATCTCCGACCTCAAGAGCTGGGTCAGGGACCTAGTCTCAACATCGGCATACGCCGAACACGCATGGCGCGACTTATCGAAGGGCCAATGGGAGGCTAAAAATCATGGTAGCTCTCTTTCCCGTGTATAGTGCGAGGCCTGGGCAAAGATGCGGTCATGAGGCCCCCGTCTGGTAAGGAGGAGACTTCAACCCCGGTCCCGAAACTAGTGAAGGATAAAAAGAGAAAAAGGCCCTCAACTTTCGAGGGTCCAAAGCCCAGGAAAAACCCAGCTAGTAAGCCGAAGACATACATCATTGCCTTGCATATGGATGTACTTCAACGGCTATGGGAGGAAGAAGAAGAAGACGACGACTTCGAACTGGTGGCCCGAGTGAAGAAGACCATCGAGGCCCCAAAGGCCACTGAGTCGGTGGTGGTTGAGGAGATCCTGCCTCGAGCCGAGGGGATCTTGGAAAAGGACTCGGGCAAAGTCCCCGAGTCGTCGAAGATCGAAGATGCCTCCCACCCAAATAAGCAAACGGCGGGTACGTCTGAAGGGGCCGGCTCCGAGACCATTCACAGTGAAGAGAACGCCCCGAGTGATTCACTTGGGGAAATAGTAATTGGAAACTCGCCGACTCTCCCTGCATTTTCTGAGGAGGAGATTCAGGAGGCCCAAGCTATAAGGACTCCCCACATAGAAGGGACCCATGGAGGGGAGGACCCCTTCCCTGGTTACTTTACCAGGGTCGAGGATTCTACCGACCTGAGTGAAGTGTCGAGCCTCTTCGATGAGGCTCAACAAGCCCTGAATCGGGTGAGTCTCAACTCCTTTCGTCGATATCGTACTTAGTTTATTTCTTCTTTTCCTGTCTAATTTCCTTTCTTTTTTCCGTATAGGCTTTGGCACTCCATCAAGAGGCGTTTTTCAAGTCCCGAGCAGAGCTGAGCCGATGTGAGGACGATCGTTGAGGGCTCCTGGAGGAGAGAAATGCCCTCAAACTTCTCAGCGGGAAGAAAGAGGAAGAGATCAAGGACCTCCGAACCGAGTTGGCCACGACTCATAAGGAACAGACCGGCCTGATTGAGCAGGTAATGACAATCTTAAAAGCTCATGGACTTGATTCGGGAACGACGGCTAATACTTCAATCTCACAGGTTCAGCAGAAGGTCGAGAGGATCGATCAGTTTCGGGAGGAGGTCAATATGATGAAGGCGGAGACTTTGGGGTGGAAAGAAAGTATGGACTGCTTTGCTGCAGAGAAAGAGGCTGCTCGAGCCCAATTTTCATCGGTCGAAAGTCAGCTTCGAGGCATGAAGGAGAAAAGCTCAGCTTAGGCATAGAAAATAGTAGAGCTCGAGGTAGGCTGGCCACCGAACTTGCAAAGGCCAAATCTGAGGCCGAAAAAGCAAAGTCTGATGTTGAAGCTGCTCAAGCCCAAGCGAAAGAGGTTGTCGAGATCGCTCAAACTCGAGCACATTGGGTTGCTGAACTCGCCAAATTCCAATCTCGGAGGGAAACCCTCGAGGAGATCCATGCTCGAGGTTTCGATCTTACGGACGAGATAATAAAGGCTAAAGAGCATGAAGTCGATGCTAGAGCACTGTCCTCTAATGATGATGGCATTGAGAACGGGTCCGAGAGTGGGGGGACCCCGATGGAGAAGCTGCCCCCGAGAATAGTTAGGAACATTAGTATTTTTTTTTTCTTTTCTTTTTTGAACTTTTGTGTAGGACCCTGATCGGTCCTTTGTAAATATCTTCATATGTATAAAACATTTCTTTTTCCTCTGTCTTTTCTTTATTTCAACTTCTGCCTTGTGAAAATTCTGATTCACTCATGCCTTATGAAAATTTTGTTCGTAAGTTCGAAGCTTAGGTAATTTGATCGAAGTCGGACTAATGTAGTTTTATAATCAAGCGAGTACTTTCTTGAACTCGAAGTAGGATGACCCTAAGGTTTTACATGAGTGAGGATGACTTCTCGAACTCAAAAAAATAAAATGGCCCTTAGGCTCTTGAATTAGGCCGATATGGCCTCAAAAGAATGGCTTTATTTTTCTTTTTCGGCTTAAAATAGTTAATCATATAAAATTTTCATGCCTTAGAATGAGATAAATCTGTACCCATTAGATTTTTCAGGGGTTGGTGTTATCGAAACCATTTGCTTTGTTATGCCTTAGCACAAAATTATTTGAGAGTTCGAATAGTTCGATACCTCTTAGGGTTTTTTGAGGGTTGATATTATTGAAACCCTTTTGTCATTTTGCCAAGGGTAGCCATTTTAACCGGTTTATACAAGTATTCGAAGGCCTGTTTTTATTATGGAATTCGGACGTCTCCGAACCGTGTAAATTTTGGTCGTAGCCTTTAGCTCGGGATTTACCTTTTGGTCTTGTTTCCCCATTATACTTCGAACTTGTTCGATGTATCAGTCCCTGAATAGGGTGGTCGTGACCTATAAAATCGAAGGTTGCCTTTTTAAGGTCTTACGATCTCGAGGTTTTAGTAATTCGACCATGTCGATCTTTTGGGTGGAAGTCCCTGAGTGGGGGGTCAATTGTTCAAAATTTAGTTGCGATCGGCCCTTAAGCCAGTTTCCACAATAGACCACAAGTATGAAATTGTAAAGTAGAAATTTCACTAAGGCATAGAATATCTGGCAAGGAAAAAAATACTTCTTTAAATAGATTATATATGCCTACATCTTTTGCCATTAGGGCTTGAGTAATCTACATGGACACGGCTCATTCGGCCGTTTGTCCCTTTACAAAATTTACCTATCGAGACCCTGTTGACACGAAGTACTTTCCTTGTAATCATTCAAGGGTGATGCCCCCCAGTATTCGAGGTTGATTGTAAAGAAGCCTGGGAAATTGTTGAATTGCTCTAAGTTAGCACGAACAATGGTTGCCTCGTTAAAAACCTCGCCGGAAAAACCCATTTGGGACAAAAACCGATCTAAGGAGAAAAGAGTGCAACGTGTGCTTTCAGATCTAAGGACTTTTGTGTTGAAGAATCCCTCGACGTCTTCGATCGAAGACCTGCAGGTGGTTAGTATGAAATGTGAATGAAAATGGAGAAGCTCATACCTTAGCAGTAATATCGTTTGAGAAGTGATACGTTCCAACTGTTTGGAAATTGCTCTCCATTCGTCGTGCCAAGCTTGTATGATCCTTTTCCGACGACATCGAGGACCCGGCACGGTCCCTCCCAATTTGGGCCAAGTTTTCCTTTGTTTGGGTCTTGAGTATTGATGGTGACTTTTCTCAGAACTGAGTCCCCGATTTAAAAGTGTCGAAGATTGACTCTTTGGTTGTAATACCTTTCGATCCGCTGTTTTTGTGCGGCCATTCGAACGATGGAGGCTTCCTGCCTCTCATTTAGAAATTTGAGGCTTGTATTCACAGCCTCGTGATTTTACTCTTTCGTCATACCGAAACCTGAAGCTAGGTTCCCCGACTTCGACCGAGATCAGAGCTTCGGCACCATAGACTAAAGAGAACGGTGTTTCCCCAGTACCGGATTTTGACGTTGTTTGATACGCCCTAAAGACCTCGGGAAATATTTGTCTCCATTTTCCCTTAGCGTCGTTCAATATTTTCTTTAGATTTTGAATGATGGTCTTGTTTGTCGATTTGGCATGTCCATTCCCACTAGAATGGTATGGCGTTGACATGATCCTTTTTATTTTGTGATCTTCGAGAAATTTTGTCACTTTGCTGCAGATGAATTGCTTTCCATTGTCGAATACGATCTCGGCAGGCATCTCGAATCGGCATATAATGTGGTACCAGATGAAGTCTATGACTTCTTTTTCTCTGGCTTTCTCGAAGGGTTGTGCTTCAACCCACTTAGAGAAATAGTCAGTCATAAACAAAATAAATTTAGCTTTACCTAGGGCCAATGGTAGAGGGCCAACAATATCCATTCCCCATTTCATGAATGACCATGGGGATAAGACTGAGTGGAGTTGCTCTCCGGGTTGGTTAATCATCGACTCATACCTTTGACATTTGTCGCACTTTCGAACAAACTTTTTTGTATCCTTTTCCATATCTGCCCAATAGTATCCTGCTCTGATGACTTTGTGAACCAATGATTCGGTACCAGAATGATTTTCGCAGGTTCCCTCGTGGATTTCTCGTAGGACGTAGTCGGTATCTCCTAGTCCCAAACTTTCCTATGGTCCATCGAACGTCCTTCTATATAATGTTCCTTCTTCGGCCAACGTGAACCGTGCGGTCTTCGTGCGTATAGTCCTCGATTCCTTAGGGTCCGATGGAAGCTTCCTGTTCTTTAGGTATTCGATATATTTATTCCTCCAATCCCAGGTCAGACTTTTGGAGTTTATTTCGGCGTGGCCTTCTTCGATTACTGACCTCAAAATTGTATGACAACCCCGAGCTAATTTCATCGTCTTCGACCGATGACCCCAAATTTGCAAGGCATCATCCTCGTTGTTTTGTTCTTGAGGTACATGTTGTAGGGTCCACTCTTTAAATCGATGTAGTGTCACCTGTAGTTTGTCCAAGTACCTCTGCATTCGATCTTCTCGAACCTCGAAGGTTCTGTTGACTTGGTTTACCACAAGTAGGGGGTCATATTTGGTCTCGATGACCACTGCTCCCGAACTCTTAGCTAGCTCGAGACCTGCAATCATGGCCTCATACTCGGCCTCGTTGTTAGTTAACTAGGAAGTTTTGATAGATTCTCTAATTATATTACCTGTGGGAGGCTTCAAAATGATGCCTAGACAGGACCCTTTTACGTTTGAAGAGCCATCTGTGAAGAGGGTCCATACCCCCGATGATGTACCCGATTTTAATAATAGTTCTTTTTCGACCTCGGGTACGAGGGCTGGCGTAAATTCGGCCACAAAGTCTGCTAAGATTTGAGACTTGATGGTCGTTCGGGATTGATACTCGATATCGTACCCACTGATATCGACGACCCATTTAGCCAATCAGCTCGAGAGTTCGGGCTTATGCAAAATATTGCGAAGAGGATAAGTAGTCACCACAAAGATCAGATGACATTGAAAATATGGTTTTAATTTCCCAGAGGCGCTTATTAGGGAAAGCGCTAATTTTTCTAAGTGTGGGTACCGGGTCTCTCCCTCACCTAAAGTTTGACTAACATAGTAAACAGGAAATTGCGTATCTTGCTCTTCTCAAACTAGGAACCCAGTTATCGCGATTTCCGAGACTGCTAAGTACAAGTAGAGTGGCTCTGCCGTTTTCGGAGTATGAAGCAGTGGCGGGCTCGAGAGGTACCACTTTAATTCTTCCAATGCTTGTTGACATTCCGGGGTCCATGCATAATTGTTCTTCTTTTTGAGCCGTGAGAAGAACCGGTGACTTCTATATGAAGACCTCGAGATGAATCAGCGTAGGGGGCCTATGCGCCCTATCAATTTTTATACGGCCTTAACGTTGTCCACGACTATGATGTATTCAATTGCCTTGATCTTATCCGGGTTAATCTCGATCACCCGATACCATAAAGCAGAGGAACTTGCCTGAGCCGAACCCCGAATGCACATTTCTCCGGATTGAGCTTCATGTTGTATTTCCTTAGTATATAGAAGGTCTCCTGCAAATGTGTCAAATGGTCCTCTGCTCGCAGGGACTTAACTAGCATATCGTCAATATAAACCTCCATTGATTTACCTATTTATTCTTCGAACATTCGATTTACTAGGCGTTGATAAGTGGCACAAGCATTTTTTAGTCCAAACGGCATTGCATTATAACAATAGGTGTCGTACTTAGTGATGAACGAAGTCTTTTCCTGATCCTACGGGTTCATTTGTATTTGATTGTACCCGGAGTAGGCATCGAGAAAACTAAGGATCTCGTGACCAACCGTGGCATCGATCATGCGATCGATATTCGGCAGAGAAAGAGAGTCTTTAGGGCATGCTTTGTTTAAATCCTTATAGTCCACACACATTCTAAGCTTATTAACCCTTTTTAGGGACTACAACTATGTTTTCTAACCATCCGGGATATTTTATCTCGAATGGATCCTATTATGAGAAGTTTGGTTACCTCGTCCTTGATGAATGCATGTTTTACCTCGGACTGAGGCATTCTCTTTTGTTTTACTGGGCGGAACTTCGGGTGTAAGCTCAGTCGATGTGTAGTGATCTCCGGTGGGATCCCTGTCATATATAGGTGGGACCAAGCAAAACAGTCCATATTATCGATAAGGAATTTAATGAGTTTTTCCCTGAGCTCGGGGGTTAACCCCGTGCCCAGGTATACCTTTCGATCGGGTAGATGCTCGATCAGTATGACTTGCTCCAGCTCTTCGACTGTCGATTTAGTGGCGTCGGAATCCTCGAGGATTATTTAATTCCTTATCATGTTGAAACCATTGAGAACTCGAGTTGCTGGCACAATGTGGTCCTATATGCCGAGTTGTTCCACGACCCTCTATCGAATAATATTGGCGGAGCTCCCTGAATCAATTAAAACACGTTTAACCTGAATTTTATTCATAAGGATAGAGATTACCAATGCATCATTGTGGGGTTGTGAAATTCCCTCTGCTTCCTCATCATTGAATGACAAAGTGCTTTCTGGTACATAGTCTCGAGTTCGTTTTTCCCTGGTAATTGATACTTTGGTGCGTTTGAACACATGCCCTTGTGGAATATCGACCCCACCAACGATCATGTGAATCGCATGTTGTGGTTCTTCCTGCTCGTTTTTCCTATTTGCATCCCTGTCTCTGAAATGATTTTTAGCTCGATCGCTCAAGAATTCTCGAAGGTGCCCCTCGTTGAGTAGACGAGCCACCTCATCCCTTAGCTGTCTGTAGTCTTCGATTTTATGACCATAGGTACCATGGTATTTGCATATTTGGTTAGGGTTTCTTTGGGATGGATCGGTCTATAGGGGTATGGTCCATCTAGTATCTTTGATTCTCCCAATGGATGATACAATACCTGACCCATCGATGCTAAAGTTGTATTCTGATAATCGTGGTGCTTCTGTGGGATCGACATGTTTATCGAAGCCACTTTTGCTCATGAGCCCTTGAGAGATTTTTCCTCGGTCATTCCT
Source organism: Nicotiana paniculata (assembly GCA_005239505.1). Lineage (NCBI taxonomy): Eukaryota > Viridiplantae > Streptophyta > Magnoliopsida > Solanales > Solanaceae > Nicotiana > Nicotiana paniculata. The sequence goes on from MDKI01126931.1 coordinate 21,660, forward strand.
TCGATCATTTCGTACGGGATTACGTCCCGGGCCGCTGTTTCTACGATCTGTGTTGTATGGTTGATACAGATCTCTGTTCGATCGGGGTTCTCTGTCGATGTCCCTTTGAACTCCAACGGGACTGTTTGGATAGATGGAACCGGAAGGGGTCCCCAATTGATCATCCTCGACCCTGATCTTTGACTGGTACCAATTATGCACATCAGCCCAGGTCACTGATATGTATTCAATTAAATTATGTTTCAGCTACTGCGATGCTACCGAGCTCCGTTCATTCACACCTTGGGTGAAGGCCTAAACAGCCCAATCATCTGTCACCGGGGATAGGTCCATGCGTTCCATCTGGAACCGAGATACAAGTTCCCTTAACATTTCGCTTTCCTTCTATTTCACTTTAAGGAGGTCCGACTTCCTAGTCGCAACCTTTATTGCTCCGGCATGTGCCTTCACGAAGGAATCTACAAGCATGGCGAAGGGATCGATGGAATTAGGTCGCAGATTGTGATGCCACATCATTGCCCCTTTCGATAGAGTTTCTCCAAATTTCTTCAGTAGAACAGATTCAATCTCATCATCTTCTAGGTCATTCCACTTTATTGTGCATGTATAAGAGGTGACATGCTCATTAGGATCGGTGGTCCCATTGTATTTGGGGATTTCCGGCATGCGGAATTTATTCGGAGTGGGATTCGGAGCCGTACTTGGGGGGAACGACTTCTGCACGAACTTATTCAAGTCCAAACCTTTTAGAATCAGCGGTGCCCCCAGTATTTGGTCAACCCGGGAGTTGTATGTTTTTACCTTTTTGTCGTTTGCCTTAATTTTCTTTTCCCCTGATTCAATTCGTTTAGTGAGTTCCTCGAGCATTTTCATGATGGCGGGGTCCGTCCTCGATTCATTGGCGTTCGATCTCTCCGGTACAGGTTCGGCCCTGAGAACAACTTCTGGTGGAGGCTCAGATTCGACCCCACTTGGTGCACGGTACTGATTATGTAGTTGTGGTATAGCGGCTTATTGAGCCTGTAGTATCTCAAATATCAATTGGAGGCTGACTCCATCGTCATCTCCGCCCTGCGTACCTCGACCACCTGATTGACCTTCCCTGCATACGCTACTTTAGGGATCAGCGCCCAGATTAGCATTTTGGGCGATATGTGAATTGACATCGAAAGGGTTTGCAATTGGTACCCCCTCGAGATCATCCTGAGGTACCTCGATCCCTGGGGCGGCTATATTGTCGTTTTTCCCATGAAGCCCGAGGCCGTTGTCACCATGTGTGGGTGCTATTTGTGAGTTTGACATGCTTATCCTGAAAACAAAAATACTTACAAGAACAAGAGTAAAGTACTGTGTGTTATCAGAATCAGTATTAAGGTTTCACTATTATTCTTAGCCCCACGGTTGGCGCCAAACTATTTACCCTTAAAATTAGATAACAATTAAACTTATAATGTGATTTTAAGGACACGTGATTTCACTTAATACCAATTGATAAATATGGAGATTAATAACAGAAATGAACAATAAAGTGAAGCAAACCAGTGTTAGAATGAAACTCAGCCCTCGAGTTTGAATACCCTCGAACTGGTTGATGCAACAACAATTAAATATATAACAAGCTAATGAATAAGAATGTAAACGAGAAAGATAATTATATTGCTTTGATATCTGTTCACAATGTGTCCTACAAATGATTAGAACCCCTCTTTATATAGTAGAGGAATTCTACTTATGGTATAACTCTAGTTATAGAAGAAATCCCATGATTAGCTAATTAACCGTTCATGATTTGATCCGTTCCGAGATCTCCGCCATGATCTTCGACCAATCACGGATATTTCGCCTTTCCGTTATTTTGCCATCTCCGATCTTGCTCGAAGTCTTTCTCATTCGGTCTCGATCGATACTGGCATCGATCTCTTACCCCGAACTCGATACCTTCTCTGTATGCCTCCATCCGATCCACTATGAGGCCGACCTTCGATGCAATTCTCTAGTCTCGATCAAATAGTAAAATCGGGCAAGCCTAGTTTTAACCGTATAAATAGTGTATAGCTCAGATATTAATAAGTGGTTCGGTTATAAAATTACGGTTAGAGATCTCGTAACAGTTCATTATATAAGATTTTCCAAGCACGGGAAGAAGTAACGCAGAGTAGAAGGCACTCCTTTTTTTTTTTTGAATTTATTTATTTATAGTAACAGTGGTGTTCAGACTTCAGTTTAGCTTACGTGCATGTCTATTAATATAACATACTAGGTAATTGTGTACTTTTCGAATAAACTCTGCCCACAAAGACTAGTGGGATTTGAATCCTTCCCATGTTTTCTTCTTTCCTGACGATTTAAAACTGCTGCTGTTTCCTTCGTGAAGAGAAATACTGATATAACCAGTAAATAGAGATACTGCTTGACCATTAATTGGTATAACAAGTAAACTAAATTGCCTCATATCTTAGATCAAGATACACATTTCAAGAGGAAGAAAAACCACAAAGCTTCATCATCTGTCATTTCATGGTCATTTGAAAATATGTGCAAACTCCAAGCGAAAAATGAATCATTCCCTGTAGAAGCTGCCAAAATCTTTGAACATGTAAAATTCACATTGCCAAATTAAGTCACTATTACTTACAGAACATTTTACTGCTAATAACAGTTTTTGTTGTTTTAACAATTACTGTTGTACTGTTAATGATTAACCAGATGAAAGGTATGTGGCTAGGCTCAATCATGCAGCGGGTTGTGTTCTGCCATATGAACTTTCACCATTGTTAAAACCTGAGCTAGTGGACTGAAAGTAGGAAACAGCCGAACAGAGCACACGTAACAACAAAATTGCTACAAAGACAGCACCACCAAGTGTGCAGATCACCTAGAAGGACAATGATCATAAATCAACAGGTAGTAGAAGAGTTCAATTAAAGATCAATATCTCATCCACACAAGAGCAGAAATTGATATATTTAACCGTTAATCATGCTTAAATTAGAATGGAAGACGTAAAATTGCTTTTCACAAGAACCTTCAGAACCTGTAGCATTTAATCCTCTAATCTGGTTGAAGGTTTGGCACATTACTTCTGAAATAATGTGCATACATTAGGTTAGAAACCATGAAACAAGTGCTTTTTTCAAAAGCCCTCGACATCAGATAAAACTACAACATGGTTGCATCCAGAGATACCCTAGATTTAACTGTCTAGATACAGATAAATTACTTATTGCCTAATGCTCGGTCGAAAAGATCTAAAAACTTCTATCATCTTCCTATATATTTCTTTCCCCCTGTTTTATTTTACCTCCCTGTTAGTACCCAAAGCAGCAGCAAAACGATTTTTCAAGTTGAAAGATTGAATAAATAGAAACATTACCCAAAGCAGCAACAGAATGATTTTTCAAGTTGAACCATTGAATAAATAGAGTGCGAAGTACTGGCAGACTTTACACGTGCACACACTCGAAACAACAGACTGGTTCAGCTAACACGGTAGATCAAAAATACTCCCTCTGTCCGAAATGTTCGTCTTTTTCTGAGGGTCAAACTAAGTTATCATGCACTAACAGTTTTTATTCTACTCCTGGCTGATTTGATATGAGTATTTTGTAATATACTCTCTCGGTTCCATTTTACATGAGGGTAACTTGATTGGAACGGGGCTCAAGATGTTAAATTTGATTTTCAGCTGATCCCTGCCTATAAATAGGCATCACTTCTCATTTGCATCACTCATCCATAACAGTGTTCTTTTTCTCTGGCAATAAAACTATACTCTGTGTGACAGTGGATTAGGTAAAAATTGCCGAACCACGTAAATCTTGTTGTTAATTGAATTTTTCTTTTCGTTGTTTTTCCTTCCTATTTCCTGACACGCTTCCCGCTATCAACATAAAATACTTTGCTTATGAATTAATATAAGTCATAGAGAAAAAATAATGATTAGTAATTGAAAGTTTGATAGAGAAAATATCACATTATTAAAGTTAAAAGAATTTGAATAGCTTAATGAGCTTAAATTCTTGAAAGTTGCAAAGGTTGTACGAAAATGGTATGGCTCGGGAAGTCCCAAATAGGAAAGAGTATCATACAAATCAAGATGGAGAGAAAAGTACTCTTCGCACAATTTTTGAACATCTAAATTAAATTCAAAAAGTAAATTCAATCTAGTTGCGCAGTTAGTCTAAGTGACCATTGATTGATAAATGAAAATGACAAACAAATAGGGAAAGAAATAGTAGCATAATTTGTATATATGTTTACTAATTATATGGCAAAAGTTCTAGATGTAAAGGACTTTCCATGACTCTAGAAAATACAAAACAAAAAACTAAATTTACACTTCTATTTTATAAGCATTATGCTGGATAAATTATATAAACCTCTTTTATATTACATTCTTAGAACTGCATATCTGTTTCCTTTAATTAGTGGATAGGCAGCTTGAAGCCACAAAGAAGCAGAAAACATATTTGATTAAATGGGCAAACCCTTAAAACAAGTAACATGCCATTATTGTGTGTTCCCTGTAAGAGAAAATGACATGGCAGAGGAATACCTCAAGAAATGCCTTCAAGATGGAGAGTGAAGCCAAAATTAGAACTCCATCAACCGCAAAAGAAACCTGCATTCCTCCAACAATGAGAAGAGATAAGAGAGAAGATTCTGAACATAACTTCTGGAAAGTGATCAATTAGAAGATCAAAACTAAGAAAACACCGAAAGCACTGATAGCCCCGATATGGTTAATAAAGAAAAGAAACATGGTACTATAGCATGTGTGAACTGAATTGAAGTTTCTAGAGGTGGATTGACTCATGTTGCCATGAAAGCACAAATCAACTTAACTCGTAAAAGTAAGAAAACCATAAAGTTAGCACATTAGGAGATATACCAACTTACTATTACCATGCAATGGGATAAGTCATTGCAATTCTGCTAAACATTCATTCCCTTTTAAAGAGGTGGCTAAAGCGAAGTTGGGAAACCAGATACCTTGGAATTCACGTTAGATTGATGCTCATGCTAGCTTCAAATGGGAAATCATAAAAAGTGTGTTGTTACAACCAAAAACTTCTAACGAATTTACACGTAAATTGTTCTATGCAATACCCTGATTACCTAAGTTGCTCGGACTCGGGTGTCCGATACTGGTGGGGATCTAGAGGTCGGATCCTTCATGATCAAAATTTTAAGATTCGATGATACGGATCCAGGTATAGATACGGGTGCAGAGATTCGACTAAAAATAATTCAAATATCTAAAATAGAGTTACAAAATTATGTCCAAATTATGAGACATTATGTGAAAACTCAAGGTATTCCGAGAAGGAGATAATATTGATCAAGAGCAGAATCCAAGAAGGAGATAAAAGGAAAAGGACAGACATATAATTTCTATATACAAGGTATTCCATTTTCTTCAGTTTTACCCTAGTTTTTATTTTAATCTCAGTTACACTATATATGTCCCGAATTTCTCCTCGATTTTGGTCAAAGTACCCAAAATCGATTGACCAGATTCGGTATGGATCCCACACCCACACCCACACCCACACCCACGTCGTGTCGACACGAGTGCAACACCGAAAGTGAAGAATCCGAGCAACTTAGCTGATTGCTGGTCTTAAAAGAATTTGATACACCCATCTTTAATACAACAAAACAGAGGACAACTCCGTCTGGATAAGTGGTGTGTTAGGTATAGGCCAGTCAGTTTCCGAAGAATGACTTATTTTTAGAAAAATATTTTCATGGAAAATGTTTTCCAATGTTTGATTGAACATTGGAAAATACTTTCCAGAAAATACATTTATTAAAGATTTATAATAATATTAGCAAACTGGATAGTGTTTGGTTGAAAGCTGAGTATTAAAAATTGATGATAATCTCAACTTCTCAAGTGTTAGTTAAAGCAGTCATATGAAGCTAAGTTGCTCGGACACGGGTGCGGATCTAGAGGTCGGATCTTTCAAGATCTAAATTTTAAGATTCGGGGACATGGATCCTAGTATGGATATGGGTGCGGGGATCCGGCTAAAAATAATTTAAAAAAAATAGAAATCTCTCTAATTTATGAGAAATTTTGTGGAATACTTACGTCTAGCTTGTAAAGTGTGGATTTCCTTTTTATTCTCAAGTTGTAGATAGGTAAAATATTGATTTCCTAGATAAGATATGCCATTTTCTTCAAATTTACCCTAGTTTTAGTTTTGATTTTGGTAATTAAAATGTTTCTCGTTTCGAATATTTCTGTCTGTCGTGGTCAAAGTACCCAAAATTGTTTGACCAGATCCGGTACGGATCCCATACCCACACCCATACTAGTGTCGTGTCGACACGGGTGCGGCACCTAAACTGCCATGTCGGAGCAACTGAGATATGAAGTTAAAAGTTGATATAATTGTGAATTAAAATGATTTCCGCCCATAGGTGAGAGAAGTCACTTTTCCCCTTCAGAGATAAATGTTTTCCTGAAAAGTATTTTCTGGAAACCAAAACCAGAAAATGATTTTTCTCTAGAAAAAATGTCCCATCATACCAAACACACCCAAAATCCACAAAGAACATGTTGAGTTATGATTTTCTTCATTCCTCATTCAAGAGCTGATGGTGAATGACCCAAGATACGCTGCTTTCCATCAATGGAAGAAGACCACAGTAGTACCATAGAATATCAAATAACACTGATCTCTCAACCAACCATAATGTCACAGAAGACTGTACTACCTGTTATACCACCGGTGGCCCCGACAGTGCCACGCTACGCAGACAACACATAACAGGGTTACCTACAGTGCAGCAAGAGTATTAGTCGCTTGGGCACAGTGTTGAATTCAAGAGGAGTGAAATCTCGGGATGGAGCTTGAAAGAATTCAGTTCATACAAATTTCACTTGCCATAATCTCACCGTTGCTGTGATCATATGCAACTTCGAACGGTAATGACACTGTCCACAAGTATGAGAATGAACTGAAACTTGACAGGTGAATAGAGGATGTTCAAAAAGAGTCTATATAACTGAAGCCACCATGATATAGTGTCAACAACATGTTTACTCCTGTCACTTTGTTTATTTTAAGACATATATAAGGGGACATAAATTGTGACTGCATACTGCACGTGCCACCAACAAGCTGCACGACTGAACAATCTCGGATGTCATCCTCAAGAGCTTGTCTAGCGAATTGAAGGTGTTTAAGGTCACCAACGAGCTAGGAAAATATATGGACAATGCATAGTCTCGGTGCTAAAATTGAGTGTCTGTAGTTGGATGTTGCCAGTAGGTGATGACTATGTTCTACAGGCTACAATTTGCGAGTGAAAAACACCTCCCTATTTTTGAATACTGGAGGCACCACTCTTTTAAATTTCGTGCATTAAGTTGTGAGCTTGGCTAGGTTCAATCTTGAGAGAAGGATCAATTGTCTTAGAAGTGTAGTTGAGGAGCAACATCACATGATGGCTGGAAATGTCTTACACTATATGGTAACTGTGGGTATTATCTGACAATCACACTAGAAGCAAGAAAAGGACTTAGGATTGACCCTCATCTGGTGATGATAAGTCGGGTATGTTGGTGCAAGCACGAGCAAGTGCACAAATTTTTAATTTAAAATCTCCCTACTCGAGCAATGATCAGTATGAAGTAAGAGGTGACCAATGGCCTTAGTCATTAAAGATGCACATACACAATATATGAGTTGTGGTCCGAGAGTATTATATCTAGTGAAGGACAAAGCCTCAAGCATAAGATGAGGGACCTGTGTTATGCAAATCTCCCACTGACTACAACCTCTACCATGAGATTATCATGACCATAGTCCAAGAGGAACACAATTGTTTTTTAAGAAAAAGACTAAGAGATTTGACGCTTAAGGCATTAAGAAGCATGAGAGTCTTCTGCTAATTTACTTTGAGCACCTGATCATGACACCATGTTATCTGCTAGGAAGGCTTGAGATGAGAGTAGACTGGTTTGTGGTTTAATGTGACCACAAGCGTCACATTGGCAATTTGTGTTCCACTGCCGCTATAGGAGAGTTGCCCATGACAATATTTATATGAAAGGTGAAGAAAGCCATTTTGAGGGAGATCAGGTGGTTGGTGCAACTGAAACAGGGATGCACCTACAGTTGAATAACATAAGTCTTTGACGAGCTACTTGAGAATTGACACCATTGCTTGTTTACCTCCCTCCACATACAAAGAAAAGAAAGTTTATCCTTCAATCGGAACTAATGGCCATCATACATCTACAAATAACCATAAAAATACTTAGTTTTTCAGCATCCTAACACAGCCAAGGTGAGATGCTGATAGAGAGCGTACGGATTTTCCTATACATTTCTATCAATTAATTAGTCACCTCAGTCCAAGAAATGTAGAGTCTAGTTCCAGGTAGATAAGCTTCACTTATAGCATTAAACTTATGCCTATGAAAGGACACTTAGTTCAGCAACAAAGTCTTTCAGACACCAATTCTCATACGAAATATCCTATTTGTCAGGAGTGTGCAGATGCATTCTTTGAACTCGAACTACATATTTAGTTGAAATAAACATACGCACGAACCACAAAGTCCAAACCCATTGTCAGAAACGATTAAGTGACACTCTGCATTTTAGAGGTGGATCTATGATTTGAACTTTATGGGTTCGAGCATAACCCATTTGATTTAGTAGGTTTGAAATCAATAATGTGTATCTATTTGGTGATTTTTCTAACAAATATACAGAGTCCGGGCAAAAGCTCCCCAGTAGTACACCCTCTAACTTAAAGCCAACACTGCTAGTAATTTATATGCTTAATTATTGAGTAAACTAGAAAAGAGGGAGTTTGAAGAATTACAAGCTGTGGAGGAATGACGTCCGGCAGTATAGAACGAGTAGCTTTCTTAGCACGCTTTGAAACCTTCCTGAAAATGCTCCCCACTAACCTCATTAGCAAATCCAAACTGCTCTCTGCCTCCTCTTCCTCGTCGCTATCTTCTTCCTCCACCAATTCATCTCCTTCAAAGTTCATTCGGTACATCCTCTCTGCTGCTTCTCCAAAAGATCCATCAAACTAAAAACCAGAAAAAAAAAATTAAATGATTGATTATTTGATTGCAAAAGATTAGAAAAAATAAAAAAATTAATGGACCTTGGCATGGCAAATGGTCAATTTGGGGTTTCTGTGAAGAAGCAAACAGAGAGGTAATGAGTGACTAGTTGGAGAAAGAAGACAAGTTGATGACAAGGATAAGTTGACGGGAGATGGTGGTGATATTGGGAATACTGCAGCTCCCGCCATTAGATATCTGATGAGATTGCTGTTAAGGTTCTCCTAAAAATGAAACAAGTTCGCCACAAAAAGAAATAGAAAAAACAAAATGTTGACGACAGTCCAAAGGTCAAATCCGGGTGAAAAATTAAAAATTTTATGAACAAATATCGATTTAGAAAAATAAAGATTAAAAAAAGTCTTTCATTAAATTTTATGTCCAAATGAGTACTTAGCTCCCGTTTGGCTATAAAGTTTGGGAGCTATTTTTCAAATTTTATTTTTAAATATTTCTTTGTTTATAGATTTTAATTATTTTTTTGGCACATTTTGAAAATAAAATCTTCAAATACCAATCCAGCTAGCGTTTGGACAGAAATTTAGTTGAAACTTAAAAAATAGTTTTTGAAAAATAATTTTTGGAAGTTGAAGTTGTGTTTGGATATGTATTTTATTTGAAGAAAAAATGAAATTATGTGACAGCAATTTTTGGGAGCTTAAAAAAAAATTCAAAAAACTAAAAAAGCATTGATCATATTCCATGAATGAACAATGTTCTCAGAAAAAAAAAAAAGAGTTGAAAAAAATAGCCAAAATAAAATACTAGTAGATATCACATTTACTTTTTACTTAATACTTAGGTTAGGCCCACTTGTATATGCTAGGTTAACTACACTTAGAATATCATGTTAGGTTAATTATTAACTAAGTTGTTTAAATATTTGTAATGAGGTAAATAACTCAAAATAGCCTGCCACTTGCAAAATACATAAAATCGGCTCTAATATAATTCATAAACATATTAGGATCTTTTCATCATACTTAATCACATTCTTACGCTATTTTATCTACACTAATTAATTTGTGAATGATCGCTTACCAATTAATATTATAATTCTATCGTAGGCTAAATATTTTTTAGAATATTCTGTCACAAATACATGTTTGTAATCTAATTCATTATACTCATTCCTGTTAATATTTTTACACTTCCTTTGTTTTGGTCAAATCACTCATATGGAAACAATCATTCTTTTCTTTCCACTCCACTCCTTAAAGCTCTCTCCTACTTTAGTCATCCGCTCAAATCCTAGGCTTGTAGGTATTACGGGTCATGAGCAAGTTTAGCAGAGTCATGCGGATCGGTACGGAGACGTTTGTACTTATCTTCGAGAGGCTACTAAATTGTTAGAAAACTTTACTTTCTTACATTCTTGTCGTGCAGGTTTATTTTTTTTCCAAAGTTTGAACCTTGAGTCTTCTACTCTCTCACATACCACGTGTGATCGGATCAGGAGGACGAGCACCAATACCACTAGCCAGGGCGGTGAGAGGCCGATGTGGGGATCGCACTACAGCTAGGGAAGCACCTGTGCAGTCACCAGTTGCTCCAGCTGAGGAGCAGGTTCTATATACTGTTGAGCCAGTGGGACCATCTCAGATACCAGCGATACCTATTGTTATCCCTGGTCTTCAAGAGGCTTTGGCTCAGATTTGACTGTGTGCACGAGCTTGGCTCCGGAGGTTACGACCACACCAGCTACCTTACAGGTTGGGGAGGTGCCCAGACTCCCGCCGCCTGTACTCCAAAGCAGCTAGCTCAGGGTCAGCAGACACCCAGGGTGTTACTAGTGCAGCCAGTTCTTGCTGCTCGGGCCGAGGTTGGTCCACCTATGACCGATGCAGAATAGAGGAGGTTGGAGAAGTTTAGTAGGCATGATTCGTCGAGTTCGGTAGAGGAGAGTCAGGGGATGCTCAGGATTTTATAGACCGACACAAGCGGATTCTTCGCACAACGGGTATTTTGGACACCTGTGGATTGCATTTACTACTTTTCAGCTAATAGGGGCAGCTTATAGATGGTGGCACACTTATGAGTTAGGAAGGCTAGTTGGCGCAGTGCCACTTACATGGCATGAGTTCTCAGTTCTCTTCTTAGAGAAGTTTGCCCCATCGAATCGTAGAGATGAATTGCATAGGGAGTTTGAGAAACTATGCTAGAAGGGTATAAATGTGACCCAATACGAGGTAAGATTTGCAAATTTGGAACGTCATGCTATATGGTTGGTTCCCATTGAGAGGGAGAAGATCAAGATGTTCATTGATGGCATCAACTATGGTTTACATTACAGTATGGCTCGAGAGGTTGAGACGGATGCTGGTTTGACCAGGTGGACGAGATTGCCAGACGTTTGGAGCAGGTTCGCAGGCTTGAGCGTGAGGAGCAGGAGGCCAAGAGGCCTTGTGGTTCAGGTAGTTTCAGCAGTGCCTCATCTGGAGGCCAGTCACATTACATTAGAGGATGTCCTTTTAGATCCGCTCAGTCAGGTCACCATGTTCCTCGCGGTTCTTCAGTTAGCCACAGTTCCTACAGTGCTCTACCAGCTCAGTCATCATTCAGTGTGCTGCCGACCTAGAGTTCTTACCGTGCTCTATCTGTCCAGGGTTCTCCAGGCAGTTATTCAGATTATCAGGGTCAGCAACTTCATCAGTAGAAGTGTTGCTTTGAGTGTAGGGACTTGAGTCATCTCCAGAGAGATTGGCCCAGACTTCTGAGTAGAGTTCCACAACAGAGCTCACATCATATGATATCAGCACCAACAGCTACACCACCCGCCCAACCAGCTAGGGCTGGGGCACATTTAGTTCGAGGTCGCCCTAGAGGGGGAGGTTGATCCGGGTGGTGGATAGGCCCGGTGCTACGTATTTCCAGCCAGGCCAGAGGCAGTTGCTTCCGACGCCGCGATCACATGTATTGTTTTAGTGTGCCACAAATATGCTTCAGTTTTTTTTGACTCTGCTTCTACTTATTCATATATGTCATCACACTTTGCTCATTATTTGGATATGCCTCGTGATTCTTTAGTTATGCATGTTCATGTATCTACACTGGTAGGGGATTCTATTATGGTGGATCGTGTATATTGATCGTGTGTGGTTACTATCAGAGGTTGTGAGACTAGGATGGTTCTATTGTTGCTCAGTAGGGTTGATTTTGACGTGATTCTGGGCATGACTTAGTTGTCACCATGTCACGCTATTCTTGACTGTCACGCTAAGACCATTTGACGATGTTGGGGGTTGCCCATGGTTGAGTGGAGAGATTTCCTAGATTATGTTCCTAGTAGGGTGATTTCATATTTGAAGGATCAATTGATGGTTGAGAATGGGTGCTTGGCATGTTTGGCCTTTTTGAGGGATGCTAGTGCTGGTACGCCTACTGTCGAGTCAGTACCAGTAGTGAGAGAGTTCCTAGATGTATTTCCAGCAGATTTGTCGGGCATGCCACTCGACAAGGATATCGATTTTGGTATTGATTTGGTGTCGGGCACTCATCCCATCTCTATTTCACCATATTACATGGCACCTATAGAGTTGAAGGAGTTGAAGGAACAATTGTAGGAGCTACTTGATAAGGGCTTCATCCGGCCTAGTGTGTCACCTTGGGATGCACCGGTTCTATTTGTAAAGAAGAAGGACGGTACTATAAGGATGTGTATTGACTACATGCAGTTAAACAAGGTCACTATTAAGAACAAGTACACACCACCAAGCATTGATGAGTTATTTGATCAACTTTAGGACGTAGAGTGTTCTTGAGGATTGATTTGAGATCGGGGTACCATTAGTTGAAGATTCGGACTTCAGACATTCCGAAGACGGATTTCAGGAGCCACTATGGCCACTATGTGTTTTTGGTGGTGTCTTTTGGGCTGACCAATGCCCCAACAGCTTTTATGCACTTGATGAACAGTGTGTTTCAGCCGTATCTTGATTCTTTCGTTATTGTGTTTATTGACGATATATTGGTTTATTCTCGCAGACAAGAGGATCATAAGCATCACTTGAGGATCGTGCTCCAGACATTGAGGGAAAAGAAGTTATATGCTAAATTTCCAAGTGTGAGTTTTGGCTTGATTCAGTGGCATATTTTGGGCACGTGGTGTCCAATGAGGGGATTAAGGTATATCCAAAGAAGATTGAGATAGTTCAGAGTTGGCCCAGACCGTCTTCTGCTACTGAGATCCGGAGTTTCCTTGGTTTGCACAGGTATTATTACTGTTTTGTGAAGGGTTTCTCGTTCATAGTAGCCCCATTGACTAGATTGACGTAGAAGGCTGTCAAATTCAGGTGGTCATATGAGTGTGAGGAGAGCTTTCAGAAGCTCATGACTGTTTTGACTACAACTCTAGTTTTGGTTTTACCTTCAGGATTGAGTTCTTATGCAGTCTATTGTGATGCTTCTCGAATTGGAATTGAGTGTGTGTTGATACAGGAGGGTAAAGTGATTACTATACTTCGCGTTAGTTGAAGCCCCATAAGAAGGACTAACCAATACATGCTTTGAAGTTGGCAGCCATTGTTCACACATTGAAGATTTTAGCACTATCTCTACTACGTGTCTTGTGAGGTGTTCACAGATCATAGTAGTTTATAGCACTTATTCAAGCAAAATGATCTGAACTTGAGGCAATAAAGGTGGTTGCAGCTACTAAAGGACTATGATATCACCATTCTTATCACCCGGGGAAGGCCAATACTGCTTTGAGTAAGAAGGGTGAGAGCATGGAGAGTCTTGCTTATGATCTAGTTGGGGAGAGATCATTAGCATTGAATGTTCAGGCTTTGGCCAATCAGTTTGTGAGGTTGGATATTTCAGAGCGTAGTCGGGCTCTTGCTTGCGTGGTTTCACAGTCTTCTTTATTTGAGCGCATCAAGGTGCGTCAGTATGATGAACCTCAGTTGTCCTGAAGGACACAGTGCATCATGATGATTCTAAGGAAGTTATTATTGGAGATGATGGGGTATTGAGGATGCAGGGTTAGATTTGAGTTCCAAATATGGATGGGTTGCGTGAGTTGATTTTTGAGGAGGCCCATATTTCGTGGTATTCCATTCATCTGGGTGCCGCAAAGATGTATTAAGATTTGGGGCAGCACTATTGGTGGCGGAAGATGAAGGAAGATATTGTGGAGTTTGTGGCTCGGTGTTTGAACTGTCAGCAGGTGAAGTACGAGCATCAATGACCCGATGGTTTGCTTCTGAGACTTGATATTCCAAAGTGGAAGTGGGAGAGTATCAACATGGATTTTGTAGTTGGACTCCTACGGACCTTGAGGAAATTCGACGCAGTGTGGGTCATTGTGGACAAACTGACCAAGTCTGCACACATCATTCCAATCGTGACTACCTACACTTCAAAGCAGCTGGCTCGGATTTACATTCGTGAGATTGTTCGCTTTCATGGTGTTCCCATGTCTATTATCTCAGATCGAGGCACTCAATTCACATTGCAGTTTTGGATAGCGGTGCACCGAGAGTTGGGCACACAGGTAGAGCTGAGTATAACATTTCATCCCCAGACATGCGGGCAGTCCGAGCGCACTATTTAGATCTTGGAGGACATTTTATGTTCCTGTGTTATTGAATTTAGAGGTTCATGGGATTAGTTTCTTCTGTTAGTAGAGTTCGCCTATAACAACAACTTTCAGTCAAGTATCCAGATGGAGCCTTATGAGGCCTTAGATGGGAGGAGATGTCGTTCTCCTGTTGGTTAAATTGAGCCTGAGGAGGCTAGGTTGTTGGGCACCGATTTGGTCCGTGATGCCCTGGAGAAGGTAAAGTTGATTTAGGAGCAGCTTCGTTATAACGTAGTTTAGGAAAAAGAGTTATGCTGATAGGAAGGTTCGTGATGTTGCATATATGGTGCGTGAGAAGGTTTTGCTAAGATTTTTTCCCATGAAGGGTGTGATGAGGTTCGGGAAAAAAGGGAAAGTTTAGCCCTCGGTATATTGGTCCTTTGGAGGTGCTTGAGAGAGTTGGAGAGGTAACCTATAGACTTGCATTTCCACCTAGTCTATCAGGTGTTCACCAAGTGTTTCATGTTTCTATGCTCCGAAAGTATTATGGTGATCTGTCCATAGTTTGGACTTCAACATAGTGCAACTGGACGGGGATTTAACTTATGATGTGGAGTTGGTGGCCATTTTGGAACGGCAGGTTTGGAAGTTGAGGTCAAAGAATATAGCTTCGATGAAGGTTAATTGGAGAGGTCATCTAATGGAGGAGGCTATTTGCGAAACTTAAGGGGGAGGTGCGGGGTAGATATCCACACCTATTTGAGACCCGGGTATGATTCTATACATGTTCGAGGACGAACGATTTTTAAGAGGGGGAGAATATAATGACCCCGCCGGTTGTTCTGAGTATTTAGTCCTGTATCCTCGATTTGAAGATTTAAATATGTGTATTTGTGGTTACGTGACTTTCCAGGGTGGTTGGATTGGTTTTGAGGAAGTTTTGGAGTAAATTGGGACACTTAGTCCCAAGGTTAGAAGCTTAAGTTTAAAGAGTTTATCGGAGTTTGAATTTTGTGTAGAAGACTATGGAATAGGATTTTGATGGTTCTGATAGCTTCATATGATGCTTTTGAACTCAGGAATATGTCCGGATGTGGATTTTGAGGTCTGTAGGTTGGTTCTGTGCTTTTCGACGAAAGTTGGAAACTTGAAGGTTTGGAAGATTGATAGGTTTGACCAAGAGTTGACTTTGTTGATATCGGGTTTGGATTTTGGTTTCGAGAGTTGAAATAGGTCTGTTGTGTCATTTGGAACTTGCATGCAAAATTTGAGGTCATTCAGAGTTGATTTGATATGGTTTGGCATGAGTCTTGGAAGTTTAAAGTTTATTAGTTCATTAGGCTTGAATTGGGGTGCAGTTCGTGGTTTAATATTATTTTGGGTGATTTGAGGCCTCGAGTAAGTCTCTGTTATGTTTTGGTATTGGTTGGTGTGATTGGACGAGGTCCTGGGGGCCTCGGATGTATTTCGGATGAGTTTCAGACCATTTCTCCATGTTTTGGAACTGTTGATTCTCACTTCTAGTTTCCTTCTTCGCGATCGCGAAGTAGATGTCGCGTTCATATAGGGTAATCTGTTAGAAGGGGTTATTTTTCATTGCATTCGCGAATCATTGGATGGAAGTGGTCATCGCGATTGCGCAAGGTTTGTCGTGTTTGCGTAGAAGGGGGAGTTCAGCCGGGGCATCTAGCCTTAAGACTTTGTGTTCGCGGGAGAGGGTACGCGTTCACGTACACATGATGGTGTTGGTCATCACGTTCGCTACTAGGATTTCGCGTTCGCGCGAGATTTTGGCAGATGGGGGATTTTGTTCTTCGCGATCGGTAAGGCTTTTCCACGATCGCTGGAAGGGTATGTCTGGCAGAATGTTTTAAATACTCTATTTCGAGGATTTGGGTTATTATATCACATTTTGAGTTAGAGAGCTTGGTTTTGGGAGATTTTGGAGGGGATTTTCACGATTTGGATTGAGGTAACTATTGTTGACTCGAATTTGTTCATTACTCATGACTCCATCTTTGTTTTTAGCATTTAATTGATGAATTGAAGTGAAGAAATTGTGAATTTTTGTAAAAACTTTCCTAAAGTGTAAATTGAGGATTTGAAGGTTGATTTGAGGTCGGAATTTGATTAAATTAGTATGGATTCGTAGTCGAATTAGTGTTCGGTAATTGTGAGTTTGGTCGGGTTCTGAGCTGCTAGCCCGGGGTTGACTTTTTTGGGTTGACTTTTTGATTTTGGTTAAAGATCTTAGCTTTATCATTTTGAATCAATTCCTATGGATTTTATTGATTATATTAAGGTAATTTGGCTAGATTCAGGTCATCTGGAGGTTGATACACGTGGGAAGGGCATGTTAAATGAGTGATTTGGCTTTCTTGAGGTAAGTATATTACCTAAACTCGGTTGAGGTACTAGTTAACTGAATTATTTATGATAACTATGTGATATGAGTGGCACATATGTGTGGGTTTGATCCCATATGTGTGCACCAGGTTACTATTTCGTGCTCGGGGTAGTGCTTAGTCTATAATGTGCCTTGATTTGATTGCTAAATGATCACGCTCAACTATGTCTTATAGAAAGACTAAACGGGCGTTGCAAATATAATCCCGGGTATTATGCCCAGAGTTATCCCACAGGGAATTTACGTATCAAGCAAGCTGTTAAAATACTACTCAGCTGTCACATGATGTTATTTAAATTACTAAT
>ML311353.1:0-12311 GCA_005239505.1 Nicotiana paniculata
TATTATTAAAATAATATAGCGACCAAAGTTGGTCGCTTTTTTTGATACCGGAATATTTGATCCTTTTAACTTAGAGACCAAAGTTGGTCTGGCTTGGTCGCTTTTCGTAGTCGTTTTTTTCCCGATTTTTAGTAGTGTAAAAGGATAGCAGATCCAACTCAAGATGCAGGTGAAAGATTTGAGTTTGTGTTGAAGAAAATGCAGACTTACTATTTTGCTTGTGGAGAGCACCAAGGCATCCATTGCAAGACTGGGAATATGAAATTTGCTGTGATGCCACTCAANACTGTTTAGCGATCAAAGTTGGTCGCTTTTCGTAGTCGTTTTTTTCCCGATTTTTAGTAGTGTAAAAGGATAGCAGATCCAACTCAAGATGCAGGTAAAAGATTTTAGTTTGTGTTGAAGAAAATGCAGACTTACTATTTTGCTTGTGGAGAGCACCAAGGCATCCATTGCAAGACTGGGAATATGAAATTTGCTGTGATGCCACTCAAGCATTGGCGTTTCTGAATTATAAGAGAGAGTTGCAGACTGTGTTGTGGCTTGAAAATAGTTGGAATTTGGAATATGCATACTGATTACACTATTTTAATGTTTTTTGTATTTTGATTGAATAAAGAACAAGAACTTTGAGCTGACTTTAGTATATTTTTCATTTTGACTAAAATGTAATAGAGGTTTAGGAATAGTTGATATTCTTTTTAATGCTTAAAATTATTTCACTTGGTAAAGGGTCAACCTCTCATAAGTAGAACGTTAAGACTCGGAGACGTATTCTGGGTTCAATTGAATTCATAACTTTCGCTCATACATGTATTTCTTTTCAAAAAGTTATTAAATATTTATAAATAATAAATTTTGAACCCATTAAATTAGATGAGATGCAGGTAACTGTGGGTGCAAATGTACCCATAACTTTCGCTTCTCCTCTTGTATATATTTCCTTATATTCCATTTCACACCTACACGCACATAATGAAAATTATAATTTGCTCTAAACTTGCCTCGCCTACCTGTTAGGAACTCAATGGTTTTTTCTTTTATTTAAATTGAGTTCAATTCTAAGTAAAATTGTGAAAGACCGAGTACCGAGACCAATTTTCATTTTATGTTATAATATATGTCTCTATAACAACACTTCGCTATAACATTCAAAAATATTCGGAACAAACGAGGCTGTTATAGAGAGGTTTGACCGTAGAAAGAAAACTAAGAGGGTGTGTGAGTAAGCCAATAAGCTAGTCATCACTTTAAAAGCACATTTTTATTTATTATTTGTATATTGATAAACACAAAAAAAAAACTTATAAGTGAAAATCAACTAAAAATCATAAGTTGGTCACCACACTTACTATTTTATTCCTAATATTCGTTGTATTCTCCAAAATACTTTTCCCAAGACAAATCATTTCCTCCCCGTTCCATTTTTGTCATTTATCCTTTTCCATTTAAAGATACTTTTAAATTTTATTATTTGTTAATATATCTAAAGCATTTCAACAGTCATTTTAATCGGTGCTTTTTACCAGGCATATTAGGTGTTTACTCTAACTATTTTTTGTCACGACCCAAAACTAACACTGTCGTGATGGCGCCTATCATGGTACTAGACAAGCCTACGCAATTACCAAAACAAATCGATATTTTCTTTTTAAAGATAATTTCAAAGCTATTCAATATAAAACCTTCAATAAAGAGTTCAAATCAAACAAAAGTGTGGAAAAGAAAAGCCCGACATCGGAGTATCACTAGTCATGAGCAACTACTACAACTGTCTGTAAGTATGAAGACTCNTTAGGTTAGATGAAGGAATTTCAGTTATGGTGTGTTATCATACCTATATGGGAGGAGGTGTAGATCTCCGGTTGGTTGATTTGATCAGGGTGAGGCTAGACTCTTGGGTACAGACTTGCCACAAGACACTTCAGATAAGGTGAAATTGATTCAGGTGCGGCTCCACACTGTGCAGGCTACGCAGAAGAGCTATGCGGATAGGAAGGTCCGTGATGTATCTTTCATGGTTGGGGAGAAGGTTTTGCTGAAGATATCACCCATGAAGGGTGTTATGATGTTTGGGAAGAGGGGCAAGTTGAGCCCCAGGTTCATTGGGTCTTTTGAGGTGCTTCAGAGGATAAGGGATTTGGCTTATAAACTTGCTCCGCCACCCAATTTATCGAGTGCGCATCCGGTATTTCATGTTTCCATATTTCGAAAGTATGTTGGGGACCCGTCCCATATTTTGGATTTTAGCACGATTCAGTTGGAGGGTGATATGACTTATGATACAGAGCCGATGGCTAGTTTGGATTGGCAGGTTCGAAGGTTGAGGTCAAAGGGCATAGCTTCAGTAAAGGTGCAGCGGAGAAGGTAGCCTGTGGAGGAGGCTACCTGGGAGATTGAGCGGGAGATGCAGAGAAGATATCCACACCTATTTGAGACTCCAGGTATGTTTCTAGACTTCTTTGTGGACGAACATTTGTTTAAGAGTGGGAGAATTTTATGACCCGGCCGATCGTTCTGAGAGTTATAGTCTAGTTTCCCCCATTTCAGCTTCTTTATGTGTTATTCAGTTGTATTGTGTTGTATCGGGTTGGTTAGTTTGAATCTGGAGTGGTTTCGGAGTAGGATGAGACACTTAGTCTCTTAATTAAAAGTTTAAGTTGGAAAAGTCAATTGGATGTTGATTTATGAGTAAACAATCTCAGATTTGGATCTTTATGGTTCGTTTAGCTCTTGATTTATGAGTAAACAATCTCAGATTTGGATCTTTATGGTTCGTTTAGCTCCGTTAAGTTATTTTGGACTTAGGAACGTGTCCAGAATGTAATTTGGAGGTCCGTGGTAGAATTAGGCTTGAATTGGCGAGATTGGAAATTTGGTAATATCCGGTTGGCAGTGGAAAAATTTGATATTAGAGTTGGTATGGAATTCCGAGAGTTGGAGTAGGTTCCTAGTGTCATTTGTGACGTTTGTGAAAATTTTGAGGTCATTAGGACGAGGTTTGATAGGTTTCGGCATCACTTGTGAAAGTTTGAGGTTTCAAGTCCATTAAGCTTGAATTCATGTGCGATTCATGTTTTTGTTATTGTTTGATGTAATTCGAGAGCTCGATTGAGTTGGTATGGTATTTTAGGACTTGATGGTAACTTTGGGTTGAGGTTCAGGAGGCCTCGGGTGTGTTTCGGGTGAGTTTTGAGCGAGTCGGGGCATTTTCGAACTCTAGAATGGTTCCGGTGCCTTGGAAATGCGGACCTCGGCAAAATTTCACGGACCGCTTGGAGGGGCCGCGGACCGCATAATTTTGGTTGTGGCCGCGTTCCAGGGGAGATCTGCAGACCCGCTGGTCCGACTTCGAAAGCCTATATATTTTGATCTATAAGGAATTTTGAGATGATTCAAAAATTAAAGTTTTATTCTTTCGTGTCTAGTTTCCATAAAGGCAAAGAAACCATCATTTGGACATCTGTAGAGAAAGTTACGGCATAAATACCTAGACCTGTCAGTGCAGCCACCAAAAGTGCGGCTGCACCAATTTTTCACGACCGCAGAGGCTTGGATTATCGCGGCCGCGCCAGGATTTTCGCAGACCGCATAGTGAAGACCAGAAGCTACACCATATATACGGGATTTAGGGCATTATTTCACATTTTGGACCTAGGGAGCTCGGTTTGTGGCGATTTTTTGAGGGTTTTTCAAGAAATTCATCGGGGTAAGTGATTCTAACTCGGATTTGGTTAATATACATGAATATATCACTGATTTGATCATTTGATTTGTACTTTGAGGTGGAAATTCGGGGAAAATTGTAGAAATTTCATAAAATGGATTTTTTGAATTTGAATGTCGATTTGAAGTCAGATTTTGATAAATTTCATATGGTTGAACTCGTGATTGAATGGGCTTCCTAGTTTTGTAATTTTTGTCAGATTTCGAGACGTGGGACCCGGGGCCCGGAATTGAACTGAATTCGGGATATTTGGTTTAATTTGATAATTTTCATGTGGAATTCGTCCCTTTAGCGTAAATTTATGATAATATACTGATTTTGGATAGATTCAGAGCGTTTGGAGGTCGAGTCGAGTGGCAAGGGCGTCACGGAGTAGGATTTTTACTTGATTGAGTTAAGTAAAGCTTCCAAACTTGCTTGGGGATGCTGCGTTTCATGCCCGCAGGTCCCAATAGACAGGTCGAGAGCCCTCCAAGTAGGCTATTTTCTCAGCGGAAGATGTTGGTGCGCTCCATTTGCTTCGAAGTTTCTTGTTTGGTTAGTATGATTTAGATGTGAATTGTTTGGTATGGCGGGACTCTTATCCGACCTTTATGAAAATTATGTATTCTTAGAGGCTTGTAGACAGATGTCATGTATGTAAAAGATTGTATGGCCTTGTCGACCTATGTTCAATATACGAGTGGTTGTTTCGATCTTATAGGCATGTATGTCTTATGTATAAGTTGGTATCACATGTTGTATTCCACTTATCTCACGGCAGTCTTCCGGCTCAGTTATCTATGATAAGTATGACATGAAAAGATACGTTATGTTGGTACTCGATTGAGTAAGGTACCGAGTGCCCGTTGTGGCCCATAAGTTTGGTTCATGACAGGATGGATCTTCCTTGTACATGGATCATGTCCGAAGCATTTATATCTGGAGATGGATCTTCTCCATAGGGCTGGAATGGCCTTCCTCAGTACTAAGTGACTGATGTAAGTGATGTGTATATATTCTGGGATGGATTTTCCCTGGGTCGTTTAAGCCATATATAGTACCGAGTGGTTGTGAGGTTATTATCATTATCTGGAGATGGATCTTATCCATAGGGCTAGATTGGCCTTCCACAGTACTGAGTGACTACTGTCAGAGATGTATATATTCCGGGATGGATCTTCCCTGGGCCGTGTGAGCCATATACAGTACGGAATGGACGAGCATTTGAGAGTGAGAGCACATTGTGCGTTTCATATAGTTGATGCATTGGCATGTAAAAGAAGTTGAGTTGTATATCTTAAATTGTTTAGATCTGTATTTACCTTATCACTTTGAGCTGTCTATCTAACTGAAAGCATGCATATGTTTCTGTACATTGATTCTATTATAATTGTTGAGGTGGAGTTCATCACTACCATTCAGTCCATAGTTTGCACTTGTTACTTACTGAGTTGGTGTACTCATGTTACCCCCTGCACCTTGTGTCCAGATCCAGGTATCTCTTGCCACGGTAGCGGCCGTTGGCTATTCCAGTTGTAGACTTTCATCGAAGTCAGAAAGGTAGTTGTCTGGCAATCGCAGTCCTGCTTTTCTTCTTCTTTATCTTCCCTTTGGTAAAATTGTTTGGAAGTGTGTCAGTTTTTCTAGTTCCACGATAGGCGTCATTACGAATACGAATGGGTTAGTTTTGGGTCGTGACAAATTTGTATCAGAGCCTTGGTTACATAGGTTTCATGAGTCATGAGCAGGTTTAGTAGAGTCTTGCAGATCGGTACAGAGACGTCTGTACTTATCTTTGAGAGGCTATAGAACCCTTAGGAAACTTCACCTTCTTGAATTCTTATCGTGTGGTACAGATTCAACTTGAAGTGTAATCCTTTCAATTCCTTCCACCCATTCGTATGCGCGCTTGAGTGCTCGGTACCAGGTGTGCATCGATGTATTGTAATTTCCTTGGATGAGGTGCGAGATGTGGTTTTGGCATATGGAGAGATGGGTCAGTCTAGAGGACTTGAGGCTGGGTTTCGTCTGTGGCTTGAGTATTGAGATTTTGATTGTGTGAGCACGTGCATATGAGCTTCTGCGTGTTCCTTTCCTCATTGTAATTATATGAAGGTGTTAGAACGGGTCTCTGTTTGATAATATATTTATTAGCGGAATTGGGTTGTTCCGAGCAGCCACTGTGATAAAAAAATTATCACTACGAGTGTTTGATTTATGTGGGATATCATGTGATTTCATCTTGAGTTATGGCTATGGTTGGATACAGTTTGTTCATACTTACACAGTGTGTAGATGCGAGATTCTGATCGTATAGGAAATGTCGGATGTAGAAGTTTGGACTCTAAGGCTTGGGCTAGGTTGGACGAAGGAATTTCAATTATGTTGTGTTATCAGACCTATATGGGAGGAGGTATAAATCTCCGGTTGGTTGGTTTGAGCCAGGTGAGGCTAGACTCTTGGGTACAGACTTGGTGCAGGACGCTTTAGATAAGGTGAAATTGATTCAGGAGCGGCTCCACACTACGCAGGCTAGGCAGAAGAGCTACGCGGACAGGAATGTCCGTGATGTATCTTTCATTGTTGGGGATAAGGTTTTGCTGAAGGTATCACCCAAGAAGGGTTTTATAAGGTTTGGGAAGAGGGGAATTTGAGCCCCCGGTTCATCGGCCTTTTGATGTGCTTCAGAGGATAAGGGAGGTGGCTTATAATCTTTCTCTGCCACTCAGTTTGTCGAGTGTGCATCCGGTATTTCATGTTTCCATGTTTCAGAAGTATGTTGGGGACCATCCCATGTTTTGGACTTCAGCACGATTCAGTTGGAGGGTGATATGACTTATGATGTGGAGCCGGTGGCTATTTTGGATCGGCAGGTTCGAAGGTTGAGGTCAGAGGACATAACTTCAGTAAAGGTGCAGTGGAGAGGGCTTCCTGTGGAGGAGGCCACCTGGGAGACCGAGCGGGAGATGCGGAGCAGATATCCACACATATTTGAGACTCCAGGTATGTTTCTAGACTCATTCGAGAACGAACGTTTGTTTAAGAGGGGGAGGATGTAATGACCCGGTCGGTCGTTCCGAGATTTACAGCCCCGTTTCCCCCGTTTCTGTTTCTTTATGTGTTATTCAGCTATATTGTGTGTATCGGGTTGGTTGGTTCGAGTCCGGAGTGGTTTCGTAGTAGGATGAGACACTTAGTCTCTTATTTAAAAGTTTAAGTTGGAAAAGTCAACCGGATGTTAACTTATGAGTAAACAATCTCGGATTTGGATCTTTATCGTTCGGTTAGCTTCGTTAGGTGATTTGGACTTAGGAACGTGTCCGGAATTTAATTTGGAGCTCCGCGGTAGAATTAGGCTTGAATTGGCGAGATTCCAGCAGTGGAAAAATTTGATATCGGAATCGGAATGGAATTCCGAGAGTTGGAGTAGGTTCCCAGTGTCATTTGTGATGTGTGTCCAAAATTTGAGGTCATTCGGACGAGGTTTCATAGGTTTCGGCATCGATTTTGAACGTTTGAGGTTTCAAGTCCATTAAGCTTGAATTGGTGTGAGATTCATGTTTTTTTTTATTGTTTGATGTGATTCAATAGCTCGATTGAGTTGGTTGAGGTTCTGGAGGCGTCGAGTGTGTTTCGGGTGAGTTTTGAGATAGTTCGGGTATTTCTGGAACTCTGGCATGGTTCTAGTGCCTTGGAAATGAGAACCTCAAAAACATTTCGCGGACCGCGGTGGAGGGGGCGCAAACCGCATAATTTTGGTCGTGGCCGCGCTCCAGGGGAGATCTGCAGATCCGCTGGTCCGACTTCAGAAGCTTATATCTTTTTATCTACAAGGAATTTTGAGATGATTCAAAAACAAAAATTTTATTCCTTCGTGTCTTGTTTCCATAAAGTTAAATAAATCATCATTTGGACATTTGCAGAGAAATTTATGTCAAAAATACTAAGACTTGTTAGTGCAGCCACCAAAAGTGCGGCCGCACCACCTTTTCGCAATCGCAGGGGCTTGGATTTTCGCGACCGCGCCTGGATTTTAGCGGACCGCATAGTAGAGACCAGAGGGTACACTATATATACGGGATTTAGGGCATTATTTCACATTTTGGACCAAGGGAGCTCGGTTTGTGACGATTTTCGAGGGTTTTTCAAGAAATTCATCCGGGTAAGTGATTCTATTTCGGATTTGGTTAATATACATGAATATATCATTGATTTCATCATTTGATTAGTACTTTGAGGTGAAAATTTGGGAAAAATTGTAGAAACTTCATAAAATGGATTTTTGGAATTTGAATGTCGATTCGAAGTCGAATTTTGATAAATTTGATATGGTTGGACTCGTGAGTGAATGAGCTTCCTAGTTTTGTAATTTTTGTCGGATTTTGAGATGTGGGTCCGGGGGCCGGATTTGAACCAAATTTGGGATTTTTGGTTTAATTTGATAATTTTCATGTGAAATTCGTCCCTTTCGCGTAAATTGATTATCATATACTGATTTGGGATAGATTCGGGGCGTTTGGAGGACGAGTCGAGCGGCAAGGGCGTCGCGGAGTAGGATTTTGGCTTGATTGAGGTAAGAAAAGCTTACAAACTTGGTTCTAAGGGTTCGAAACTCCGAGCTATGTGTTATGTGATTATTATTGAGTTGACGCACATGCCAAGTGACGGGTGTGCAGGCGTGCGAATTGTGTCCTAGTTTATTCGATGGCACCACTTAGTGAATCTTTCTTGCTTATATCCGTGTTTCTATCATGTGATTAAGTAAATGAATTGTAAATCATGCTAGATATCATGTTAGGGCTTCACGCCGATATTGCTGAGACCTGAGTGGTTGTTTCTTGCTGTCATCTCATTAGTTCCATTTATATTGTGTACTCAGTCTTATTCATGCATATCATATCATGTCTCTGTATCAGTTGTTATTTATTGGCACATCATATCATTGTTCCAGTCTAGTTTTCATGGCATTGTGAGACCGTGTGTGTGAGACTGGAGAGTGATGACTGAGTGAGGCCGAGAGCCTGATTATGAGTGACAGTTATGGGATCGGGATGCACGCCGCAGCGGTTATGTTGATGATTATGATAGCGCTTGGGCTGTAGGAGCCTCTCTGGATTCTGTAACACACCCCTAGTGAGCGCAGTTGATATTATTGAGGGATGTGTTACGCCCCGCAATATTACATCGATATTTCATCCTGCAGTATTATATTATGATGATATTACACCTTGCAGTACTACCTTACGATGA
This sequence comes from Nicotiana paniculata, assembly GCA_005239505.1. NCBI lineage: Eukaryota > Viridiplantae > Streptophyta > Magnoliopsida > Solanales > Solanaceae > Nicotiana > Nicotiana paniculata. Next base: position 8,960 of record ML311353.1, read on the forward strand.
TGTTACGCTTCGCAGTATTAAATTACAATGATGTTGCATCATGTAGTATTGTACTATTGAATTTGTTGTAAGGTAATTGACATCAGTCCATGGAAAATATTATTTGGAGATTATAAGGATTATGCTATTTCAAACAAGTAATGAGTAATTTCGTGAAGGCGAGAGGGGAAGCAAGTCAAAGAAAATGAATTTTCGTCCAAGTTTGACATGTTTGGATAAAAATTCGGGTCGAGCATTAATACTCGATATTTATGGACTAGTTTCATACAAGGTACCACATGACCATAATAGTAAAGTATATTATAGTAAAATTATATAAAGTGTATTAAAACTGAGTAGTATTTTAAGTAAATTGAAATAATTCTTAATTATACGGGTAATTAATAATTACTCAGAACATTTTGGATAAAGACAAAATGTGGCGGGTTTTTCCTTAACACAATTGTGACTCACGATTTATTACATTAGGTGGCAGCCGTCAATATGATTTGGTGAGGAGATGTGTGTTGGAATAAGAAGGCTTCTCTTTCCAATAGTTTAAAACTTTTAGGTTATGCGTTTCCCACAATTGGATTCCTTTGTAGTACATTTACTAGTCTAAATATTAAGCTTTGAATAATAGAAGAGATTCATCACTCACATACAGTTGGACATCATTTGTTTGCTCTGAAGAACAACATATTACTTCTATAATCATTTTCCTTGTGGGTCAAATCTAGCCATAGTTCTCTATGCTGAGTTTGTGGTGTAGTTGCTCGCATGGACAACAACGATAAGATGTCCTAACATGATAAAACTTAAGGATATCTTAATAGACAGTGCGCAGTTATACTTATGCATTTTGTTAGTTGGTGCGTTCTTGTCACTTAAAGTCCTCATTCTTATGCTACTTTGCATATATGGTTGGGTAAAATTGGTAAGATATGAAGCTACAGAATTTTTAGAGGAATGGCATGATAAGAATTTGAGGGATTGTCAAGAGAATCGGTCCAGGTATGTTAAGGCTATCCCTTAGTTCTTTTTGGCATGATCTATACCATATGGGCGAAACGAGCAAATGCACAACTTCCATAAAATACTCTATTAGTAGAAATGCTTGAGATGTGTATATTCATATTCTCCCATGTGTCATATTATTCTATTATATGTTCATGGGTCTAAGAAATATGTAAGATGGTAAGGTTTATTTCATGATATTAATCAGAAGCATACTGGCCTTATGACATACCGAGAGATTTTATTGACGCATTTCATATGCATTTCATGCATTTATACATGCACATTGACCCATGACCAGATGGCATTATATACGCATCTATATAATATGTATGTATATGTATATGGGATATGGGAAAGGTTATGGCGTTATATTCGCACCACCGCCTGATCAGCTGGTATACGTTGATGATTTTGCCCACAGTGGCCAAGATGATATGATGGGATACCCTCAGAGGCCTGATGATGTTATGAAACATGTACCTATGCACGACATGACATTCATACGCATATTCATGACACAATAAGTATTTCATGATTTACGGAGTTACCTAGACATACAAGTTGAGTCATTTACTCTATATTTCTTCCATGTCTTTTATATACTTATTTATGTGCCTCACATGCTCGGTACATTATTTGTACTGACGTCCCTTTTTGCCTGGGGACGCAGCATTTCATACCCGCGGGTCCCAATAGACAGGTCGAGAGCCCTCCAAGTAGGCTATCAGCTTAGCGGAAGATGTTGGTGCGCTCCATTTGCTTCGAAGTTTCTTGTTTGGTTAGTATGATTTAGACGTGTATTATTTGGTATGGCGGGACTCTGTCCCGACCTTTATGAAAATTATGTATTCTTAGAGGCTTGTAGACAGATTTCATGTATGTAAAAGATTGTATGGCCTTGTAGGCCTATGTTTAATATACGAGTGGTTATTTCGGTCTTATAGGCCCGTATGTCTTATGTATAAGTTGGTATCGCATGTTATATTCTACTTATCTCACGGCAGCCTTCCGGCTCAGTTATCTATGATAAGTATGACATGAAAAGATACGTTATGTTGGTACTCGGTTGAGTAAGGTACCGAGTGCCCGTTGCGGCCCATAAGTTTGGGTCGTGACAGGATGGATCTACCTTGTACATGGATCTTGTCCGAAGCATTTATATATGGAGATGGATCTTCTCCATAGGGCTGGAAAGGACTTCCTCGGTACTAAGTGACTGATGTCTATGATGTGTATATATTCCAGATGGATCTTCCCTGGGTCGTGTGATCCATATACAGAACCGAGTGGTTGTGAGGTTATTATCATTATCTGGAGATGGATCTTCTCCATAGGGCTGGATTGGCCTTCCGCAGTACCGAGTGACTACTGTCAGAGATGTATATATTCCGGGATGGATCTTCCCTAGGTCGTGCGAGCCATATACAGTACGGAATGGACGAGCATTTGAGAGTGGGAGCACATTGTGCGTTTCATACAATTGATGCATTGGCATGTAAAAGAAGATGAGTTGTATATATTAAACTGTTCATATCTGTATTTACCTTATCACTTTGAGTTGTCTATCTAACTGAAGGCATGCATACGTTTATGTACATTGATTCTATTATAATTTTTGAGGTGGAGTTCATCACTACCATTCAGTCCATAGTTTGCACTTGTTACTTACTAAGTTGGTGTACTCATGTTACCCCCTGCACCTTGTGTCCAGATCCAGGCTCTTGCCACGGTAGCGGCCGTTGGCTATTCCAGTTGTAGACTTTCATCGAAGACAGCAAGGTAGCTGCCTCGCAATCGCAGTCCTGCTTTTCTTCTTCTTTATCTTCCCTTTGGTATATTTTGGCTACTCTCAGGCTATGTTAGTCTTGCTATATTTCAGAACATTTGTAGTAGTTGACCATGACTTAGTGACACCCGATGTCGAGGTTTATTTTTCGCATTTTTGGTTTTTGTGTTTATCTCTTTTATGAAATTCAGGTTAAAAAGGCTATTATCTAATTTAATGAAATATAAAAAAATTTGGAAGTGTGTCGGCTTTTCTAGTTCCAGGACAGGCGCCATTATGAATGGGTTGGTTTTGGGTCGTGATAGTGATACCGTTTATGCGCGTAAATGTGGCATATGCTCGCAAAGAGGACACGACTATTGTAAATTTCCTTCAGCTAGTTTGGTTAGCGGTGGTAATTCAGCTCCTCAAGACGAGGTTCCACCGGCGTTTTTCCGCTGGCCGGTTGTGAAGATAAAGCAACTTCTTTTTGTGCTACTGTTTTAAATGTTTTTGCCATTTTTGTATGAGTTTGAAGAAATAGGAAGGTAATAGGACTTGATGTTTGAGAAGAAATTAGTAACAAAA
>ML311354.1:2168-13482 GCA_005239505.1 Nicotiana paniculata
AATTTTTTTTTTTTTTTTTTTTTCACACACAAACGTTTCAAAAAAATTAAGGACATCACCTGATATTTCAAATTCTTTTGAACATTTAGGAACTTGTTGTGTTTATACCTCCATTTATACTATGCAAACATCATTGTCAGAACTTTTTCACTTTTACGAAATTAAGAATATTAAAATCATTTATTTTCAATATACCATAGGCTTGCTTTTTTTTTTTTTTTGTCAATCTCTACTAATGTAGATTAATGCTAGCTTTAGAATCTTTTAGGACTTTTATTGGCTTGTAATGTTAGGCTAAGGGCTGGTAGGATATAGGAATATTTTTAGAGTGACTTAACTTTTTCCTGACTTGATTCTATAGACCGGATGAATTTATACAAGAGTAAGAGACTATTGTGAGGGTTTAACTTGTTACAACCCTCTTTTTATTGCAACTAAAAAGAATATACACATATTCTTCTCCGATCCTTTTTTTTCCTTCAAAATACAAATATATATATATATATATATATTTTTTTTTTTTTTTTTTTTTTTAANTACACAAATTATTTTCCATCATACATTATTCATAGATTATCATCCTACAATAATCTTTACCATGTCCAGGAAAAGTAACAAAACGCTATAGTAATACTTTTTTTTTTTCTTTTGGCTTTGGGTTATGAGGTTTGAACGAAAAGAAAAAGTTTATATTAAAGCTCAAAGTTTGGTCACTATTTCATTTGGTGGGTTATAACAGAATCAGCATTTTTCTAGGATTTCGCCTTGACCAACAATAGAGGCAAGTTGTAGTTATTAATCGACTTGATTCTCATATGTCTTAATCTTTTCAAAGATCAAAGATTCATTACAATAGAGTATTTACATTTGCAAATATAGAGGTATAAAGTTAGAAGCTAACAAAAATAATTCCAAAGAATTTGAAATGCTCGAAATTCTGTCCGAAATTTAATGATAGTTATTTATGTGTAAGTTATTTAGTAAGGTGCCATGTTTTTTTTTCATGTAAAGAACTTTTCTGTTGTATAGTAAAAAGGTTGTTAACAAGAGAATAGAACAAAGTGTCCTGGAACAGAACACATTTAATGACATATATACTAAAATCAACAAAACAGAATACCAAAATATTTTAACATGCTTTCAAAAATACCATAACTCCAAAAGAATAAAACTAGTCAGAGAGCCATAACTTACAAGTAAACAACTAGTCAGAGAAGTTTTTACCATCCCCTGCTTTTGAATCGAATGAACAATTCAAGTGTCAGTATCAAGGTCACCAAGTTCAGGTCGACGAGGAGGAACGGAAGGTCTTTCATTAAAGAGATTAGAAGGACTGCCAATAGAATCTAAACCATGAAAAGGCGGCACATCTGAAAAAATCTGATTTCTATATGGCATAGGAACTAGAGTTGTTGCTTCTCCTCTCTCTGAAAATATTGTAGGAGGAGGCGTCGCCATTGTCATATAGAATTCTTGAGATTGATAGTAACCAGTATGTTCACCATGGAAGCTGTTAAAACCTGGATCTGCAACAGAGTAAGGCTGAAAATTTGGTATGTTAGAACATCTTACTGCATTAACAACATTCCATATTAAGTTTTCCATCATCTGGATGGTAGGTGACGTATTGGCGAGTTGATTCTCTAGAGTTTGGCTAAAAGTATTTTGACTAGTTCTTGTTTGTGCCAACTCTGTCATGAGATGTGTCATTTTAGCACCTAATACTCCATCCCTCGCAATTTTCTCTTTTTTAAACATATCCCAATTCCTTGCCATATCAGCTTGTGTTTGTAATATTTGGTGCAGACAAGCAAGAGCATCTGACGAGGCAGCCAGAGAGGAAACACCAGTTTCCCTTTGTACAGGTTGTCCATCAATTTCTATTTCTGGACTTTCAGAACTTGTTTGGCCCTGTGTAACTTTTCTTTCAATGCCTCACGGAGGTTGCAACATAGCAATATAACTTTGATCAATAGCATAATTACATTTAATTCTCGTAAAGTTACTCATGTCAACATTAAACTTTTCCGCGAGACAAGTGATGGTTGATGGGGGAAAATAGAGATTTAGACTCTTCTGAAAATCGACAAGTAATAATTCCGTCGCTAATTATTCTCCCGACATTTATAGGTAGACTTTTCTTCATTGCATTTAACAACATCACCCTTTCCAGATTGCAATTGGATGTATTCTGATAAGGCACTAATCGTGAACTAACAAATTTACCCCATGTTCTAGCAGTTTCTAACATACACGATCCAGCGACACTCCAAGAATTCTTGTGATAACTCCTAACTCCATCTGGACAAAGGTCTTTGAAAGCTTCTTCTATAAAAATCTCATCTTTCCCATCAATTTTAATTTTAGTTTCTTCATCATTAACATCCTTCAATTTATACAAATCGTTCAAAACAGCAGAGTTGAAAGGAATAATCTTACCGCCAATTTTCGAAGTTCTCTCGGATTTATTGATATTGGCGTAGAATTCAAGAACGATTTCAGCAACATAGTCACATGGATGCTTCACAAACCCTTCCTAACCTAGAGACTGAACATTCTCTAGAATGTTGGTTGCATTAGACCCATCTGTTGGCAGAAATACCATCTCACATTCTTCTGCAAAATACTTTTTGGTCTCTGCAAATTTTCTCACTGAATGGTCAAGATTTTCACTTTGTAAGCCCAAATCTGAAAAAATCCTTTTCACACATGTCATTTTTTTTCTTTTTATACTTAGTGGATGTTGGAATTAATAGTGAGAATATTGTGGTTTTGTGGTGGTAGATTGGTGGCTATATGATGGAACAAGAATGGAGAGGCGTAGGTGAAATGTTTATTTACAGAGGTATTTTAATGAGATTGGGAATAGCTTAAAGTACTTAAAAATGACTGTGGGGAGAGAAGTCGGTATTAGATTTTAGAAGGGATCCAGTTACTTTGGCTCCTAGATTTGATGTCCAGATTTCTCATCTCCTCTTTCTCAATATATATATATATATATTTTAGATTTATTTAAGGGAATATGATTACACAAAATCTACATATAAACTTATCAACAAAAAAAATTAATGAGTAAATTCATGAATTAAACTAAAAGAGATAAGAAAGCACGTAACCTTTCCAAAATCAAAGATCTTCTTTTTTCTTTTTCTTTTAAAAAAAAATATTATTTATAGTAAACACTAATACATATACTATAAGTAAGATATATATATATATATATATATATTATCAATTCACTAATATATACGTACATAATTAATTACGTTACTATATTTATACAACTAACATTATTTAAAAAGATTTAAGAAGTAAGGAGATAGTTCTAAGTTTTAGTCGTCAGCTCGACTTATTATTATTTTTTTTTTTTAAGTAATAAAGATTGTTGAAACCTGTTTGTCAAATATTCTGGTGACATAAGGCTTCAGTCGATGACCATTTACCTTAAATTTTTCTCCCTCATTTAAATGTTGTATTTCAATAGCACCATATGGAGTAATTTCGATTACTGTATATGGTCCTGTCCAGCGTGACTTAAATTTTCTAGGGAATAATCTCAATCGGCTATTGTACAACAGAACTTGATTTCCAACTTTAAAATCTTTATGGCAGATGAGCTTGTCATGCCATTTTTTTTGTCTTTTCCTTGTATAATTTAGCATTTTCGTAAGCTGTAAGTCTGAACTCTTCCAACTCATCAAGTTACGATAGACGATTTTTACCTGCATCTGGAAAGTTTAGATTCAACAATTTTATAGCCCAATATGCTTTATGTTCTAATTCCACAGGTAAATGACAAGCTTTTCTAAAAACTAGTCTATAAGGAGATGTGTCTATGGGAGTTTTGAAAGCGGTTCTGTATGCCCATAAAGCATCATCCAATTTTAAAGAACAATCTTTTCGAGAAGAACCAACAGTTTTTCTAAATTCTTTTTAATTCTCTGTTGGAAACTTCTACTTGCCCGCTTGTCTGAGCATGATATGGAGTTCCTGTTTTATGAGTTACTCCATATTTTAGTAACAAACTAGCAAATTTTCTATTTATGAAATGAGTTCCTTGATCACTTATTATAACTCTTGGAGTACCAAATCTAGAAAAAATATTTTTCTTGAGAAAAGTACAAACAATATGAGCATCATTTTTTCTAGTAGCAATTGCTTCTACCTATTTTGAAACATAGTCAACCGCTACCAAAATATATTCATAGCCGTTTGAAGGAGGAAAAGGACCCATAAAATCAATGCCCCATACATCAAAGATTTTACACACAAAAATAGAGTTAAGAGGTATTTCGTCCCTTTTTGAAATGTTACCGATTCTCTGGCATTTATCGCAAGTGGAGACATAATTCCTTGCAACCTTGAATAGAGTAGGTCAGGAAAATCCAACTTCAAGTACTTTAGTTGCTGTCTTTCTTTCTCCATAGTGTCCTCCTGCGGCCCCATCATGGCAGTGACTTAAGATGTTATTCATTTCTGCCTCCGGCACACATCTCCTGATTATGTCATCTGCACAAAATTTAAACAAGTAAGGATCTTCCCAGTAATAATGTCTTGCTTCTTTTTTAAGTTTTTTCTTTTGTTCATAAGAAAATCTTTTGGAATCCATCCTCCAGTCAAATAGTTGGCAATATCAGCAAACCAAGGTGGTCGATTTATAAGGGTTGTGACTGAAAATATATGTTCATCGGGAAATTCCTCTTTGATATCGTCTATCTCAGTAGGAGGATTTTCCAAACGAGACAAATGATCAGCTACCTGATTCTCAGAACCTTTTCGATCTTTTATTTTAAGATCGAATTCTTGCAACAGAAGTATCCATCTTAGCAATCTGGGTCTAGCATATTTCTTTGCTAAGAGGTACTTTAAAGCTGCATGATCAGTATAAATTATAACCTTTGTTCCTATCAAATAGAAACGAAATTTTTCAAACGCAAATACTACTGCAAGCTGCTCCTTCTCGGTTGTGGCATAATTCTTTTGAGCTTCATTGAGTGTTGTACTGGCGTAGTAAATTGGCCTGAAAATCTTGTCTCTCTTTTGTCCCAATATTTCTCCTACTGCTAAATCACTTGCATCACACATTATTTCAAAGGGTTCGCTCCAGTCAGGAGAAACAACAATTGGAGCATTAGTCAATTATTTTTGAGAATCTCAAATGCTTTCCTGCAATTATCTGAAAATTCAAACTTCACATCTTTCATTAGTAGATTAGTCAGAGGTTTTGAAATTTTTGAAAAATCTTTGTAAACCTTCTATAAAAACCTGCATGACCTAAGAAACTTCTAATACCTTTAACAGTGGTATGAGGGGGTAATCCTGCTATAAGATCAATTTTAGCCTTATCAACTTCTATCCCTTTAGCAGAAATTTTATGCCCTAAAACAATTCCCTCTGTTACAATGAAATGATATTTTCCCAATTAAGAACTAAATTTATCTCTTCACATATTTTAAGCACCAAAGTTAAATGATAGAGACAATCTTCAAATGTCTTACCAAAAAATGTGAAATCATCCATAAATATTTCTAGAAGCTTTTCAGTCATATCTGAGAGAAAATTGTTGACATGCAACGCTGAAATGTAGCAGGAGCATTGCATAGTCCAAATGGCATTTTTCGATAAGCATACGTACCTTGGGGGCATGTGAATGTGGTTTTCTCTTGATCTTCTAGAGCAATTGGTATCTGATTATACCCAAAATATCCATCAAGAAAACAGTAAAAAGCATGGTCTACAACTCTTTCAAGCATTTGATCAATAAAGGGCAAAGGAAAATGACCTTTCCTTGAGGCATCATTAAGTCATCTATAATCAATACAGACTCTCCATCCCGTGACTGTTCTAGTAGGTATGAGCTCATTATTTTCATTTTTTATTACTGTCATACCTCCTTTCTTTGGTACTACTTGTACAGGACTTACCCAAGGACTATCAGATATTGGATAAATGATACCTGCTGCTAGAAGTTTCACCACTTCTTTCTTGACAACTTCCTGCATTGCTGGGATAAATCTCCTTTGGGGTTGGAATATTGGCTTATAATCATTCTCCATAAAAATCATGTTCATACAAATAGCTGGACTGATTTCTTTGGTGTCAGCTATAGTCCACCCTAAGGCTCTTTTGTGTTTTCTCAGGACTCCAATTAGTTTGCTTTCCTTTTCTATAGTCAAAGAAGATGAAATGATTACTGGAAATAATTCTGGTTCAAGAAACACATATTTTAAATGAGAAGGTAGATCTTTGAGTTCAATTTTTAACTGAACTCCTTCTTGTGAAACTTTCTCATTTTCTGACTCTTTTTCCATTATTTCAGCTTCTTCTCTAATTATGGGGTTATCATCACTTATGGTATCTGACCTAGCCAAACATCTCTCCAATGAATCAGTAATTAACTGAGTATCTTTGTATTCATCTACAAGGTCATCTAGTAAGTCAATTTGAAAACAAGATGACTCGTCTCCAGGAAATTTCATCATTCTCTGCATGTCAAAAATTACTCTTTCCTCATCAACTCGCAATATTAATTGTCCTTGATGAACATTAATAATTTCTCTTCCTGTGGCGAGAAATGGTCTACCTAAAATTAATGGTACCTCAGTATTTTCTTCCATTTCAAGCACTAGAAAATCTACTGGGAATACAAATTTGTCAACTCTAACAAGGATATTTTCAATAATTCCTTTTGGTCTCTTAGTACTTTGGTCAGCTAATTGAAGAGACACACTGGTATCTTTCATATCACCAAGTTCTAATTTCCTGAAAATTGAAAAAGGCATTAGATTTATTAAGGCACCTGAATCACATAACGCTTTTTCAAAGTGAGTACCTTCCACGGTACAAGGAATTGTAAAACTTCCTATATCACCAAGTTTTTGTGGGAGCTTATTTTGAAGTATATCACTACATTTTTCAGTAAGCTTAACCACTGAAACTTCTTCTAATTTTCTTTTACTTGACAAAATTTCTTTGAGAAATTTAGCATATGAAGGCATTTGCATCAAAGCATCTGTGAGAGTTATGTTAATGTAAAGTTGCTTCAAAATATCTAGAAACTTTGAAAACTGTTTGTCAAGCTTTTCTCTTTTCATCTTTCGGGGAAAAGGGAGACGTACAGAGTGAGGATTTGTTATCAATTTATTTTCTTGTACAGTTTTTCCTTTATTCTTTTGTTCTTTTGGAAACTTAGATTCTATTTTATTCTCACCTTCATTTACCTTTTCCACTTCTTGTGGCTTTCCTTCTCTATCTGCATATGGATCATCAAGAGATTTACCTAATCTTAGAGAGATGGATTTGAGGTGTTCTTTTGAGTTTTTCTCAGTGTTGCTTGGTAGAGCACCTTGAATTTGTCCAGACATGAGGGTTGCTAATTGGCTTACCCGAATTTCCAAATTCTTGATAGCTGAATGTTGGCTTTCAACCTTCTCGTCAGTAGCTTTAATGAATTTGTACATCATGTCTTCGAGGCTTTGTTGATGAGATCTTTGAGGATGCTGCTGATATTGTTGAAAACTTTGTTGCCCTCTATTTTGATTTTGAAAACCAGGTGGTCCTTGTACCTGTTTCTTTTGATTAAAAAATCTTTGAGGATTTTCAGCACCATAAGGATTACTCCATTGAAATCCTGGATGTTTTTGCGCCATGGGACTACCGAATGAGTAATTATTTATATAACCAATCACATTTATATGTTCCTCATTTTGTGTTGAAACTTGACATTCATGATTCGGATGATTACCTTGACAAACATCACAATTCTCAAGTTGGGATGATGTGTGAGCACCTACCTGAAAAGCCTCAACTTTTTGTGTAAGGTTGCAATTGGTTGTGTCAATGAAGTCAAAGCTTCAACTTGATTGACTCCTGCTGCTTTCTTAACAATCATTCTGTCAGAGGGCCATTGAATAACATTTTCTGAAATTTCATTGAGCAAGTGCATGGCTTCTGCAGTGGTTTTGCTCATTATGGATCCTCCTGATGTTGCATCAATAACATTTCTAGCAGAGGGTTTAATACCATGATAATATATATATATAAAATGTCAGGATCTTGGATACCATAGTGCAGGCATTTTCTTAGCATTGATTTTAATCGTTCCCATGCTTGGCATACAGATTCAGTATCTGTTTGCACAAAATTATTGATTTTTTGCTTCATTTTAAATGTTTTTGCAGGTGAAAAATATTTATTAAGAAATTTCTGTGTCATTTGATCCTATGTAGTGATTGAACCTCTTGGCAGACTTCGCAACCATATTTTTGCTTCACCTTTTAAAGAAAAAGGAAAAAGCCGCAACCTGACGGTGTCTGTTGTGACTCCATTATACCTGCAAGTTTCAACTAATTCAAGAAAATCAATTAAATGGGTGTGAGGATATTCACTCGCATCACCAGTAAACTGACATGGTTGTTGAATGGTTTGAATCAAGCCTATGCGGATTTCAAAGTTGTTTGCTGCAATTGGTGGTCTCCTCACACTTGATTCTCCTTCAAAATGATCTGGCCTTGCATAATCACGGAGTATTCTATCACGTCGTGGTGCCACCTCATCAAACTATTCTTCTACTTGATGTGGTGGAATTTGGTTATTGATTTCTTCGTTCTCCATTTCCTGAGATGTGAAAACTTGAGATCGGGAGGTTTGTTCTTTTTGCAACAAGCGCAGGGATTTTTCAATTTCAGGATCGTATTCGACTAGTTCTATAGAAGAGGAACGAGTCATACACTTTCTGAAATTTCTGTAGAAAATTTAAAATAATTAGACAATAAAAAGAAATCTCAAATTAGTAGTAAAACAATTAATCTGTAGTAGACTTTAGCCAATCCCTGGCAACTGCGCCAAAAATTTGACGAGGGTATGGCGTATATAAAAATTTTACTCGTACTCTGTCAAATAATAGTATAGAAAGATGTCGAACCCACAAAGATTGGTTTATCTATTCTACAGACGTTTCTTGTTTTAATTACTATTTGAGAAAATTCAGAAAGAGTTGAGTAGTAAATTAAATCATGAATTAATGAATGCTCTTTATTCTAATCCAACTATTGATGAAAATGATAATGAGAAAATAGATTTTGATGAAACTCGACTGGATGATGACAAAGGAAATAGTTTTGGAGATTGACAAAAGAACTCCGAGATGAACCAGGTCCATCACAGGTGACATAAACGAGCAGAGTCAAAGGCACGTGAGATGCACATGCAGGAGATAAATGTATTCAGGTAAAATGAGATATCTTCTGATCGAAATAATTGCAAAAACGAAAATGGAGAAGGACTCCTTATTCAATAAGAATAGAAGCTAAGATAAGGAAGGATTTAGGATTTGAGTTTGACTAGAACTCTTTCACCACAGAAGAGTAGCATTAGGATTCTAGTTAATTCCTTATCTACTAAATCCTATATATGTTGCGGAATGTTCTTATTGTAGACAAACGCACAAAAGCAGAAGCAAAACAAGAATTGAGAGCAAAATCAACAAGGCAATTTTGCAAGCAGTTCGTGTGAGATTTAAGTGTGCGACTCTGAAGCTACTTGGACCAACTAGAAGAACCACTTTCATCTGTTGTCTTTTAGTCTAGTTTATTTGTAGTAGGTGATTACAAATTGTACCTTTCAGCTTTATCTAGAAGCAATTGTTACAGGTACTTAACGAGCGTATGGCGTATATAAAATTTTTGCTCGTACTCTGTCAAATAATAGTATAGAAAGATATCGAGCCCACAAAGATTGGTTTATCTATTCTACAAACTTTTCTTATTTTAATTACTATTTGAGAAAATCAGAAAGAGTTGAGTTGTAAATTAACTAACTAAAAATGCATGAATAGAGCAAATAGAAAATATTTTATTTTTCACAAATATAATTAAAAGGTGTTGGGATCTTGACTTCACTTAATATTTCTATTATATAGTAGAATTATTATTCCTCACTTTCTATTTCTCAAAAATATATAAACGCCTCTCACGATTAGAAATATATATTATTACTCAAGTTGAATAATTAATTGCACTCCTCTCGGTTATACAAATTAATCTTCAAAATAGTAATATTAAAGAACCAGAAATATATGATTGAACTAAAACATGCTCTTATTAGTAAGTCCCTTTCGGTTACCCTACTTGTTATAACTGATTATTACACTATTCGCCTCTCTCGATTACAAATAAATGTAAAACCAATTATAACATAAAAGAGATACATGTTACTGAATAAATATTAACATATATCAATACTACACTTAACTATATTATTTCTTCCGCCTCTCTCGATTACAGAATTAATAAACAGTTAATATGTAGTACAAGATAGATAAATGTTAATAAATTAAATGACGTCTAACTGTAAAAGCAGATAAAAGTTAAATTATTTTATCTCTAGCATGTGAATGTGAGGAATAATATCTACTATTATATAGAAATATTAAGATCCATCTTTCTCCCAACACGAGGAAAGTTTCTCCATACTGGAATTAATACTAACAATGAAAATATTCTTGTCCATTAAATAAGAAAATAGAAAGAAATATTCGAGAAGAATAATTCCCCCTATTTAATTAAAAGCAGGAACTAGAGTAATTTCCTACACTTAAATTTATTTATAAACAACAACTAAACCACTATTGTGATTTAAAAGAAAAGATAACTCGATCCTAGTGAAAGAAATAAAACAGAGAAGCTTAAAAATTTGGATTCAGACTTCTCGCTTTAAGCTTTCTCTCCGGTCTCTCCCTTTTCTCTGATCAGCAAAAGAGTTTATTTTATAAATGTTGTTTGACTCATTGATTTAGTGAAGAGTTTGGGAAAATCCTACTGGGAAGTAGGTCGTGATTTTTTCATCTTTTGAGCCAGGTGTTTTCAACGTAAAATTGTTGTGTTCTTTAAATTCTGCAAACTGTAGGAGTTGGAACACATAGAAGAACCTCGTCCTTCTATAACTACTGTACGCCAAAAATGGTCACCACACAAATCACCCCCCCCCCCCCTCTTATGTGGTATTGACATAGATAAACATCAATTGGTATCAGAGCGGTTTATCCTTGAAGAGGCTAACACCTTAGGAAAATATCAAGATGAGTGCACCACCTGGGAATTGGGAAGGACAATCAATTGTTAGGCCTTCACTCTTCAATGTCCTGTACTACTCCTGGTGGAAGGATAGAATGAGATATCACATCATTGGTGAAGACTATGAGCTATGGGACATAATCACTGATGGTCCAATGGCCACCATGAAAAAGAATGCGGAAGGAGTAGATGTGCCAAAGACTAGAGCTGACTGCACTGCTGAGGATTTGAGAAAGTGGGAG
>ML311355.1:0-16269 GCA_005239505.1 Nicotiana paniculata
ATATATATATATATATATATATATATATATATATATATATATATATATATATATATAATGTCGAACCTCTCAACCGTTATACATATCCCAAGGAAACTGGCTCAAACAACCAATACTCTTTCTAAATAATCACAACAATATCTAACAACAGATCAACATGGCCAAATAGTCATAGAAGCAATAATGAACATATAACAATTAAGACAATAATCAATTAAGTTGGGAACGGGAAGGGGAATCATGTTTAACAATTAATTTGGATGGTGCATAGATACTCGTCACCACACCTATACACCACGCCCATGCATTTCACATAGCNGTCAGGCCAAAGTTAGACCATACACTTACCTCAATTTCGCAGGCGACTCACTGCTCAATTATTGCTTTTCTTTTTGAATTCACCTCTAAATTGCTCGAATCTAATCAAAATTATCTTAATATCATTAACTAATGCTAAAGGAACTAACTTTATTGAAAAATATAATTTTTTCTAAGTTTTCTCAAAAAAAGTAAAACCCGACCTTGGGCCCGCTTGGTCTAAACTCGGGGTTCGGACCAAGTTACGTTTACCTATTCACCCGCGAACCCAAATATGCTATTAGTTTTGAAATCCGACCTTAATTTGATATAAAAATTTAATTTTTACAAAACTCCCTAATTCTACCCAAAATCCTAGATTTTTACCATGATTTGTTTGTGTTTTGCTTTAAAAGTTATGCAAAATAGTAAGGAATTGAAAGAACAAGGTTTGGCATTGATTACCTATGAATTGGGGATGAAGATTGCTGAAAATCGTGTTTAAGGCTGGAACTTCAAAAATTTGAAGAAGAAAGGGTTGTGCCCGTTTTTAACAGGTATTTATATTAGCTGAGTTGGGCAACTGCGCGATCGCGGGTAATTATGTGCGATCGCACAGGGTAAGGAAAAATAGTGCAGTGCGTTTGCATAGGGAGGGGTGCGATCGCACAGGGTATTGGATTTCCCTCCCCCAGGCCAAAACTTAACTCAGTGTGTTTGCACTGTATGGCCTGCGTTCGCACAGCTTGGCCCAGACTGTGCTCCGTGATCGCAGGGTTATTTGTGCGTTCCCACGGTAGGGCCTTGGTGAAGCAGTGCGATCGCACTCCTGGCAATGCGTTCGCACAGTACAAAACTCGGGACCCCTGAGGACTACACTATGCGATCGCGGTTATACCTATGCGATCGCATAGTACAAAAACTTGGACATGAAAAACCAGCAGTTATTTTCAAGTGTAAAACACCCCGCGGCTTATCCGAAACTCATCCGAGCCCTCGGGGCTCCAAACAAATCATGCACGCAAGTCTAAAAACATCATGCGGACTCGCTCGTGCGATAAAATCATGAAATAACATGTAAATCTATGAATTAAACCTCAAAACTCATCATTTTCAACAAAAACTCTTAAAGTTCATAATTTCTCAACCGGATGTCCGAATTACGTCAAACGAACTCCGTTTTTCACCAAATTTCACAGTTAACCTTTAAATATCATAACAAAGTTGTACCAGAATCAAAATACGAACCCGATACCAATGATTTTCAGCATTATTTCTTTTCTTTAATTCATGAACATTTCAGCAAAATAATTTCTTTCAAAAATTGATTTCGAAGGCTTGGGACCTCGAAATCCATTTCCGGGCATACGCCCGAGTCCCATATTTTATTGCGGACCTCCCGGGATCGTCGGAACACGGATCCAGGTCCGTTTACTCAAAATATTGACCAAAGACAATTTTTATCAAATTTAAATTCTAAAAATCACTATCTCTCATATTTTTCGCATAAAAGCTTTCCGGTTTCACGCCCGGATTGCGCACGCAAATTGAGGTATTTAATTTTAGTCTTTTTATGGTTATTAAGATTGGAACGTAGTCTAATTTTATAAAATGACTCATTGAGTCATCACAGTCATTCAGCTTAAAGTCTATTTCATATCTGGTACAAGCCTACATAAATGCAAACACAAATGTTCTACTTAATTGTATCGGTTAAACAAATTGTTGGTATTCTTAAAACTACGCGCATAAATGATTTGTATATCTTATGTGTTAGATCAACAACAACAAAAAATAACCAATAAGTTCTAACAAAAGAGATCTTGGAAGAATAGTGTGTATGCAGGCATTATCTTATCGGAAGAGGACAGAAAGATTGTTTCAAATATATCCTAGACTTTGTGTTGATCAACTATGATTAAAACATCGAATAGGGGTCAATGACCTCTAATGTCAACACCATTGCGACAGAAGTCGGTACGTCAATAGGTGATAGCAGGACAAAATAAATGTAATGCCCTGAGTAAAGAGATTCTTCTCCTAACTATTCACTCAAATTCGTTGTTTGGTGTAAACCTGTTGCATTTATTAATTTGGTACAAACATTAGATGTGAAAAATGATCGCAGGGTGGTATATGGTTTGCTCATTAATTTCTCTTGATTAGTGTAATTTTTCTATGAGATCGCTTTGAAGGATTAAGCAAGTCGAAATTTTTGCGCATAAACAGAGTTATTTATTACTATTAAATAAGGTTAGGTTTTCTATCAAACGTATTGTTTCTCACGTAGATAAATGATATTTGTTTCGTGTAAGTGAAAAACGCGAGAGAATTAGAGCAAAATAATTTTTTTTTAAAAGTAATTATGAATTGTTTTTTTATTTTTAAAAATTGCTCTATATCTTTCTTTCAGTTTATGTGATACGTCAAATGGTATTTTTATTCAAAATTCTTATTTATTTTAAGTTAATTAATTATAAAATTGTGACTTATGGTAAATTTTGTTACAAAATTTTAGAATATAAATGAAAATTGACTATTGGATAATTCGATCTTTGTACTTTGAACTTCGAGGAAAGAAGTAAAGAAGAAAATAAAAAAGTTCTCTCAAGTATAACTTTGGATGTAATGGATATTTTGTTTTTGTTTACTTCTAATCAGAAGTTATTTCTTCAGTAAGAAATCATATTAAGAGTAATTTTCAGAAATGACTATTGTTTAGTGACTATTAACTTCCTATAGTTATTATATACATAATTATTTTTGGTAGCTACCTTTCATGAATACAGTAGCAAAAATAGACTAAAAATAGGGCAATCCAACTGTCACCCGTTGTATTCACATGTATTTAATTCATGAATACAATGTAATAATAGGCCTCTCAAGTTGTTTAATAGCAGAAAGTTGCTAATTTAACGGGATACACTCCTAATATAGCTCACCTAAATCAATTATAACACACAATATTATCAAAATAATTAATGAGAAGATTTGTCATACGCTAAACACTAAAAAACAGAGCATTCTTCAGAGTTCCAGTCCTTCTTTTTTTTCTGATACAGTTCGAATTTATTTTTTTCTGACATTGTTCTAGGTTGCTCGGAATTGATACAAGAATCTATTGAAACATTTTGAAATTCGATTTTCTGTATATGAATACATCACATATTTATGCCGGACACAACCTGTAATAGTAACCTACTGTCTGCATATTTCATAATAAACCAAGTGCTTGTATTTGTTGTATCTAACAGTTGTGTTCAACGTATTCAAGTTTATTTTTGTATTCACAATATTTTATTTATTCCTAATACATGGTATTACTGCTTTATTGAGTATATTTCATTGGTTGTATTCATTGATAATCTATTTGTATTGAGAGTATTTTACTGTATTTCACTGTGTTATTATTTTAAATACAGATGGATACAATTAGGTTTAAAATACAGCTGAATATAGTTAGATTGAATGCATAACTAATTGACGAATAACATCAAAATGATAGAACTAACAATGTATTTAAAAATATTATTGCAAGAACTCAAATACATATAAATACATCTAAATACAACAGGCAAAAATCAATGTACAAAATAAAAATCAGTATATGCCTTATCGAATACATCTAAATACAAGAAGAGAAAATCATTGTAGAAACTAAAAGGCAATATATACGGACTCGAATACATATAAATACATCTACAATTAGGGTCATTGCATATTTTTGTTCTCTTTCGGCTTCAATGGTTGCTGATGAACCGGAAAATACAGGTTCCTCTTGAGTGATTTGCAACTCGAAATATGGCCCTTCGAAATTGAGTGCGTTAGTGGGTATTCTGCAGAAAACCTAACAATGCTGAATATCTTTTTTTTAAAATGTTGAAGAGAAAAAGAAGAAGCTTTAACAGGCCAAAAACCCAAAAACTTTAGTGGTAAGTGGTGAAAATCTGTATTGACAATTTACGACTTGCACAATTTCATAGTTCTTGAGAGAAGCAAGAAATCATGAATCAAAATGGAAAAAAATTGGTGTCACGCCTCCACATCCTGTCGAATTGAGAAAGAACAATTTTGAAAAGGATGTTAAGAAAACTTGCAGGAAATCATGAAAAAGTTCACTATTTTCACGGCTGAAGAGTAGTGATAACCATGAAAATCGTGGAAAGACTCACCATCTGTCGGAGGAAACCAATTTTCTGGTTCATATATGAAAGAATGAGAGAGAGATCATGGAGGTGGAGAGAGAAATAAGATACTATTGGGAGAGAATAAAGTGAAAGAATGAGAGAGAAAAATATTAGACGGCGTATTTAATGGCTTAACAGTATGAAGTGACCAAAATACATATTTTTCTATAAAAACTAAAAGGTAACTATAAAAATAATATTTTAAAAACAATTTTTATTTATAATAAATAGGGTGTAAAACTTTGCTATAGGAGGTAAAATTTCCTTGATCAACCAACCAAATTTTCGTTCAGTTTTGGTGAAATAGTTTGGGTATAAACAAACTAATATATAGTCGTTTGGCTTCAATATATTTAAGTAATAATTAGGCTTGTAGTAACAGGGTTTAATGTCTAATGATAGATCCAATAAATTAATTTAATTTCCAAAACTTCAAGATTCAACTCGCATCGGTAAACATAAACGTTCTACTTAATTGTATCGGTTAAAGAAATTGTTGACATTCTTAAAATAGTACGCACATAGATTATTCGTATATTCTTTGTGCTGATCAACAATGATTAAAATATCGACCAGGGTATAATAGACTTTGACGTCGGTATGTCAATAGGTGGCACGACAAAATAAATGTAAGTGCGTACTATGTGCTACACCTAATTATTCACTCATACTCGATATTTGATACAAACCTGTTATATTTATTGATTTGGTACAAAAAATGATCACGAGTTAGGTTGCTTTGCCTCGCCTCACATCGGGTTTTCAAGATATTCTAGGAAGACGCCACGTGGCATTAGAGTTATGGCGAGTCCGAAATCGATTTGTGGTCTTTTTGGACAAGTGTGACATAGATGTGTGTTAAAAAAAAAAGTGATCATTCCATATATAACGCGGTTTTAAACCGCGCTATACTTTAACAGTGTTTTGACCGTTAAAGTACAGCGCGGTTTAAAACCGCGTTATATATGTATAACGCATGTATAAACCGCCCTATGTTGGGCTGATATGACAGATATGTATAGCGTATTATATAACCGCGCTATACATGTATGGCGCAGTTATATACCGTGCTATACATAGATAAATATGACCCCTTCTTCTTCCCAACGATTAGAACCAGAAGGCCCCCATTTTTTTTAAAATCGCATAACAGAACGATCCCCCTCCCTCCCCCCCAAATTTCATCTTTAAAAAGTTATTGTGGAAACCATCCGTCATACAAAAAGATAAGAACGTAGATCCAATATCCTAGCAAAGCATTCTATTGTTGTGGTTTCATCGTTTCAGACTCAAATTTTCAACTCATCGACTTTCCGAAAAATATAAATCGAGGTATTCCGATTTAGTTTATGTCGAAACTCGTATAATAGTGCATATTAGTTGTCATGAATGTGTTTCAATGTTGTTTTGTGTTTTGTTTGCGATTAAACTAGTATGTTATTATTATCTGGACTAAGATATCAGTGTTCTAAAAAAATATGTAAAAATTGAGAAATCATTTTTTTTTGTTAATAAATTTATTTTACTGTTTATATGTATTTTCGTGAATGTTATGTTATTAAAATGTATTTGTTATTTTTATCTGGTTTAGATTATTTATTTGTTTAAAGACTAGTGCTCTTTTAGCATAGTAAAATGTAGAGCCTTTTAGCATAGAATCCCTGTAGTTTAAGTATCTCTTATATTGATAGATCAAACACAAATTCTGTCCAATTTACAAAAATTAATTATTTAATTTATAAAAGAAACACACAAAATTATGAAAATATTAAAATTGACACACATAAGAATTCAGGATAGCTTGGTGCTACTGGGCCTCAAATATCGAGCCTAGAAACCATAGGTATATACTCTGTCCAATTACAATTTACAAAAAATAATTATTTAATTTATAAAACAAACACACAAAATTATAAAAATATTGAAATTGACACACATAAGAATTCAGGATAACTTGGTGCTATTGGACCTCAAATATCGAGCCTGGAACCCATAGATATATACTTTTTCCAATTAAATATGATAAAAAATAATTATTTAATTACAGATCAAACATACAATTAATATTGTTTAATTTACATTAGACGACATGGACGTGCCACCTATGCATCCCGGACCTGTCTCCGATGAGCTATTAGTGTTACAAGGCGATCATAGGTCCGCCTACGTATCGGAGAGAGAGCTACTGGCCCAGACTCTTCGCGCTAGGAGAGTGGACGACTTGTGGGATTTTATGAAGGACAGAGTTCTCCATCCCCGTGTAGTCCAGCGCCAGCGGGATACGGACTTCTACAGGATATTTGAGATCGGGCGGCTGCAGCTCGACTGGTCTTTGATCACGGCCCTGATAGAGCGGTGGCGACCAGAGACGCACACTTTTCACCTGCCCATTGGCGAGGCCACCATCACGCTGCAGGACATGGAGGTTTTATATGGGTTGCTCGTTGATGGACTGCATGTTGCATTGCGTTAGGGCATGAGAGAGATGACGCGTGGCGAGTATTTGGACATGTTGTTGCAGTTCACTGGCTTCAGGCCACAAGAGGAGACTGCTTACTCAGGGTCCAGTCGCATGAGTTTGACAGCTATTAGACAGCATTTGGAGATATTGCACCCCGACATCACCGGCGAGACAGATGATCTACATATTCACCGGTATACGAGGTTGTTGTTGCTCCTTCTGTTTGGTGGGGTCTTGTTCCCTAACACTTTGGGGAACCTAGTCAGCTTGCGATTTCTTCATCATCTTCAGTTGCTAGATGATTTACCCCAGTACAGCTGGGGTGCTATTGTTCTTGCCTACATGTACATGCATCTGTGTCGGGCGAGCATGGGTACCCAGCATGACGTATGTGGATTTTTTCCGCTTCTACAGGTGACAACATATTCGAATACCTCTGTTCATTCCTTCCAATTCTATCTAGTCAAAATTTATCTTAAACTTTACGTCAACTTTGTATGTTAGGTTTGGTCCTGGGAGTGGTTCCTGCAGTTGCAGCCACCTCTACCACCATTTCCTCCGGATGTACCACCTTCATTTCTCCCTCTAGCTAGGAGGTGGGTTCTCCGGCGTGGATATGTACGAGATTACGATACTCGGCATAATCTCCTCTTTTGCAGGGATGTGTTGGATATGCTGGAGGGAGCACAGGTAAATGTGTACCTAAACTTACTTGGTATAGCTTCACATGTGTTGCACATACTCATGTTTTCTGTTGTTATTTGATAGTTCATCTGGACCCATACAACGACGACTTGATAGGTGGACTGCCCGATTATTGCTCGGTCGGCCGACTGATTTGGAGAAGTTCCATCCCGCTGATGTACCTAGATATTGTGGAGTATCATGCCATGGAGCGGGTACTTCTACAGTTTGGTCGTCCGCAGTATATACCGAGGGGGCCTACATAGTAGGCTACACATTATCAGCGGGATGATCGTTCCAGGGTGGACGATGCATATGTAGCATGGCTAGAGGTGCAGGTCCATACTTGGGACTAGCGAGCTNTTACCCAACTTTTTGTCGGGAATCCCATTCATCAAGCTAGCGGTCGGTACGTTCCATACGCCGGGAGGCGCGAGGCCATATGGTATGTTTTCTGTTATTATTAATTATATAACTGTAACTTGGTGCAATATCTGTAGTTTACATTTTATACGTTGTGCAGGCTATTGGACTACATATAGTCTACCAGATGCGACTGCAAATGCAGCAGCATACCAGCGAGGGAGCTGCCGTTTTGCACGATTACGGCCGGCAACTCGCAGGGGTGGCTGCCCGGACACTGCAGCGAGCTCGAGAGGATCAGCGCTTGGGACAGGACCCTACTTATGTGGCGCCAGAGCAGTGTCGCACGAGGCAGGGGTGCCCCTCGAAGTGGGGGTTCCCCACGAGGCAGGGGTGTCGCACGGGGTCGTGGTGGGCGGTGAGGAGGTGGTCCCCAGCAAGGGGGCGTGGAGTTCCCTGTTGATGTTGATCTACCGGGTGACTTACATGAGCCGCACGAGTATCCCAGCAGCATGCCGTCATACAGCCTTGGGATGCAGCTCACTCAAGGGACTTCGCAGGTGACCCCGTCAGGTCCATTATTGATCATGGGCACGGACCTTACCGGAGAGGATTGGGATTGATACTTCCCAGGCCCATCGACCGTTGTTGAGGATCGGCCGACCCGAGATTTGGATAGTGGGTGTCGGCTGAGTTATGGCTCATCATCACAGGCGCAGGTATGGTTTTATTAGTATTAAATTTAAATTTGTTTTTACTTTTCTCATTTATTTTCCATAACTTTATTAATTTTCTTATTAAAGCTTCATTCTCGCCCGTCACGGAGGCCCCTTCGTGCGATGTTGACATTGCTACGACGGATGATTATATTCAGGAGCCCGACGAAACCATGGTAAGACAATCTAAATTGTTGTGACTTAATATATACTTTCCTATATTGAGCTGACTTATTCTTCTGTAGGTTTCTACTGGACCAACGGCCTCTTCTACCGATCATGCCAGCACCACTGATGATCATGCTGCAGTGCATCCTGCTATAAAGAGGCGACGTGATGAGGATGATCCTGATAGCATAGTCGGGTGGGATGGGATGCGCCTCAGGCCAGCGGTTGCGTTGAAGCACACAGGATGTGGGACGCATTGATTTTTTCTTTGTATTTTATGTAAATATTATTTTATGTAAATAATAACAATAATTTTTATGTTTAAATAATATTCGCATTATGTTTTTATTTCCCCGTTCCTTCTTTATTGTAATACTACAACACAAACATAGCAACTTAACATAATTTAAATTTAGTACAACTAATGAAAATACATGACACGGAAACATAAAGATAAAGTAGTACACTCAACACATACATGTCATTGTTTAGTCACTGCCGCCCATTATTTTCGGCTCCAACCACTTAAATTTATCTTTCAGCTTCTTTTTTTCCAATTCTGTCTCTTTCAGTTTCTCCTTCAACTCCGCCATTTCTCGTTTATATCCTCTTTCATGTTCCCACTGTTTTAAGGTCAAATTATGAAGAAACTGCAAAGAATGTTTGTAGCATTCCTGATTACAGGGATCATCAATACATACCTCAAAATTGTAAAAAAATTCATCGGGAACACTATAAAACTTGTTCACACACGTCCAGTAGCGGCGTCCAACTTCACCATCATCCCAATATTTCTTCATCATGCATTGTTTCCGCACTCGCACCTTGGTACATAAAGGCGTTCAGACATTTGTTAAAGCGTAAAAAAAACCTTGCTTTTATGGAAAGTTTTATTATTGGTTATTGTTAAGCGCAGAAAATAACTAGAATGCGCCCGTTATTTATAGGAAAGGCAACACACATAATATAGTATTTAACCGCGCTATATATATTCACATAACGTAGTATTTAACCGTGCTATTCTTAGAGTGTAAAAGATTCTGTCGGATACAAAATAGTTTTTTCTTAGGTGGGCAGTTTTTCAGTTCGACAAGACAACACACATAACGTAGTATTTAACCGCGCTTTATATATTCATATAACGTAGCATTTAATCGCACTATGCTTTGCCCCCATATTTATCAAAAATCTACCTTTAACTCAACTATTTTTGAACTATATTTATCAAATACATTCACATATTTTTTCGTTTTTTAATCCAATACTATTTTTGATTACATGAACGGGAGGGAGAAATGTATTAATTTACTCAACTGAAAATGTTAAATATCAATAAGATTTAACAATAATGGAAACATAATTTTATTTGATACATCTTCCAACATAAACAAAACAGCTACTTATTACAATATAAACTCATTGATAGTTGGGCACATTAGAAGAACACCCACCACGAGCTTGATTACCACCGCCACCCAAATCAGTCGAAGGATATTTTCGACGGTCATATCCTGTTTGCGAGCATATACCACATTTGCGCGCATAAACATTATCGTTAACATCCATTTGATTACGTATACGCGTTCTATTCTGCATCTGTATTCGACACAAAGCCCTTGTTACACACCATTTTAAATGGTTTCGGCGGCCAATAATACTCAGCACCCAGTGGCTGCAACTGCCCACTATAAGTGTAAGTAAGCATCAACACTATATTGTTTATTAACGTAGTTGGTTGGCCTTAAAACCAACATATTGAAAGCACCTCATGGCATGTGAGCACGGCATGTGGTAGATGGACCATTTTCCACAAGGGCACAAACTTTAAGATTCATTTATGTTATGTACATTATTCCCCCGATTTTGTGGATAGCGGTGCGAACTTCAAAAATATTTCTGTCGTGATCATACTGCAAAAATGAATGCCAATGTGCTCGCCGCCTGTATTTCTCAAATCTCTTCATCGGCAGTGGCATAAATTCAACACCCATTTCCATCAATGACGTTGCAGCTGCAGCCCTTTCAACAAACCTCTCCGACATCCGCTTGAACGACATCAACACCATGGCAGTGACAGGCAATCCTCTTGCCGACTTCAATAATCCGTTGAAAGATTCTGACACGTTTGTAGTCAGAGTTCCCCATCTTCTTCCACCATCCGCATGCAAAGTCCACTTGTGAAGCTCGTGTCGCATCAACCAATGATAGGCTCTCTCGTCTTCCTGCCTGATAGATTCTATGTGCCTCCGGAATTTATGCTCTTGGTAGTTTGTTGCTGCCATCCACATCAAATCATGCAGATCCTTATTGGGATGTGTCTTCTGGAAATTGGCCTTCAAGTGCCTCACACAGTAACGGTGGTAGACATAAGGTTCTTGCCATGCAGGTAAGTTCTCTACAGAACTTAAGATACCACCATGCCGATCAGATATTACACAAATACCAGAACGTTGTTTGACAACGTGCTCTTTCAAATGGTTCAAAAACAGCGTCCACGTCTCTTGGATTTCATTGGCACAAATAACAAAATCTAGAAGAAATATTTGTCCATTAGCATCTACTGCAACGGCTATCAACAGCTTGATATCATACTTTCCATAGACATGAGTGCCGTCTATGGATATTACCGGTCGACAATGCGGAAAACAATCAATTGCTGGTTTAAATGCCCAAAACACGTAATTGAATATATATTCTGGTTTTCTCGGACTCCGCTCAAGCTTTCATTCAACAATCGTCCCGGGGTTAAAGTGTTGCAGTGCGGCCATGTACCTGGGTAGAGCTGCAAATCATGACTTATCCCAGTTACCATAAATAATTTCAAACGCACGTTTGCGCCCGAGAAATGCCTTTCTTTTGGTAATGGAATGGCCCTGTTGGACTAATGTAATGCACTCTTTGATTTTATACCTTATGGACGCTTCAAGGTGTGGAATAAGGACAAGAGAAATCAAGTCAATATCCAAGTTGTAGTGATTCCCATTGAATGTGTCCATTTCACATATGTGGGTGGGAATGTATTTATCCACTTTCCACAGACCTGTGTTCTTCTTGGTCGCACGCAACATCCAATGACAACCCGTAAACCATCTGCTGCAAACAACCTTGTATACCTCCGGAGTTGACTCCCATATCATCATCTCACGACACTCTTTTACGTTGTGCATTTTCGCCGCCCTGCTTAAGCGCGCTTTATCAGGAAAAAGCATGCCCTTTGCCAGCACCGTTGGTCTAGAATCATCCCACATTGTTGTCTGAATTTCATCAAAATCCCTTGTGAGAGCATCCAAATCTGGCATACTTGGCAAGTTATCAAGGTAGGGAATGTTCCTTGAATGAAACGGCACTTGGGACTCGTACACTCTTCGTCTAACGGGGGTGGAGCATACTCCCTCATCAAATCAGGTCCTTCATTCTCTTCCTCCTCATCACCATCCTCACGAGGGAAGGGTGTGTCTTCTCCGGAATCATCGACATTGTTGTCATATTCACTGTTATCTTCCTCACTCTGTGCATCTGCCAAATCCCGATTTAATATGTCATCTTCGGGCAATTGAGTGAGGACAGGTGGTTTAACTTGCTCGTTTTCACTGCACAAACAACAAAATAATAAGCTACTGAAATTAATAAATGCTTTCCATATAGCTGTATCACTTCACTTACAAGTCGTAATGTGTTGACATTCCATGATGGACATTTTCCTGTTGGTGATGACTTATAAAATTCATATTTGGCCGGTACCCTCTGTGGAATATATGAGCGTTAATACAAATTCAATACAACAAAAATATACATCATAACACAAAGGAAAATTGAAGTATACTACTCGTCTTGTGGATTATGTAAAGTATACCACTCGTCTTGTGAAATTATTTTCTCGCTGCTCATTCGCCGGTGGTGAAAAGTTTAAATCAAGGCAAACTCTTTCATCCGAAACCTGTCCGACAAAAACTGCTCCAGAATAACCACCCGATGACTGGGGGTTATTCCTACTATGCGCAACCTTATTATTGGGAACGTCTTCAACCTTGACGTACATTTCCAACATTTTTATTACAAGAAATGTTCGGTATTCATCCGGAGTCTTCAAAAAATCCCTCAAAGTTTCATCATCGTCGATGTTAAACTCAACGTAACAAGCAACCCCTTGCGGAGTGACAGAATACAGATATCTTCCGGTTACTTTAAGGTTCACCGAACATTTCCTCACACTCATTTTATTACATAACAACGATACCAATCTATCTCCATTGTAAGTGGCAATTTAACATTGACATTGTGAAGATAAACTATAGCTCACAGAGTCATTCGCCACCACAACCTCACCCCCCCCCCCCCANAGTTAGAATATTTTTTGAATAATTTTTTGTAAAATCCTAACGCCTTTAAATAAGGCAATGCCTAGCTCGGGGGCTGAATTTTTGAGGTATAGCGCTCTTTTAAAGGGCGTTATACGCATTTGAATTATTGTTATGTCAGTTAAACGCATGGGACTTATTGGTGGGCCCACAAACAAGTATAGTGCGGTATATAACTGCGCTATACATGTATAGCACGATTATATAACGCGCTATACATATCTGTCATATCAGCCTAGCATAGCGCGATTTATATATGCGTTATACATATATAACGCGGTTTTAAACCGAGCTATACTTTAACGGCCAAGACACCGTTAAAGTATAGCGTAGTTTAAAACTGCATTATATATAGAATGGTCACTCATTTTTTTTAACACCTATTTATGTCACACTCATTATATAGAATGAACTTTTCAAGTTTAATAAAAGACCCTATATAAGGGTTTTTTCCATATCTGGTATAATCTTGTTTCCTTATTCTTGCACTTCAGACAAAAGCAAACATTTTCCTTTCAGATCACCCAGTAAAAGGAAAAGAAGTTATATATAGACATCGCCTTCTACGTGCATATTCCCGATCTGTGTCTGAACATAAAGTGTACAACAGACAATTTACAGAAAGCAATCTCCTGGATATTAGTAATCTCTATGCAGCTTGAGACCAACGTTAAAACCGACGAAACACTTTAGTTTTTTAACATCGGTTTCTAAATATAAGGCAGTAGTAGCAGCATCATAATGAACTAGTGCCTGAAGGTAAAGGAAAATCATTGCTTTTATCTTTTTGTATTGAGAATATAGCAGGTACGGGGCTAAAATTATATTGTCAACAGAATATTATGCTAAAATCTAGTTTCTCACAGCTTGTGCTGATTGAGCTGTAGCTATCATTTGAGCCATAATGCTAGCATACTGTACAGCTGTGTGCTGTGAAGTATATTGATCAGAGAGTCCAAACTCTGAAAAATTTGGTTCAATGTGCACGAAATGACCTGGTAACGATCTTTTCGCAAGAGCTTCCTGCCATATGTCGAAGAATTCACCCATAATCTGGTGTGATTTCTCCCATGAGGAAATTGGAAGATATTCCATCTACAAAAGAAACAAACAACTAGTGAGGTCAACATGCTCATAAAATAGAACTGCGTGAAATTTATAAACGACCGTTGCAATGCAAAGACTAGGTGGAGAAAAGCTAAGTACACCCAATTAAAGCATACTATATAATCAGAAGAAAGACAGAGGGGAGATCATGCTGAAGATAATGGAACGAAAGGAAAAGAAAAGAACGTCCATTGTGTATTTGAAATAGAACCTACTAGTGGGCTATTTGGGATCCATTTACTATTTAAGCATATGCAGCCAATCCATCAATACTCAGGTTCAAAGTGAAGTGTGACATGAAGTTCTGTTCCTAAACATATAAGCACCCAGAAAAGTTCATCATTCTTTCTTCGTACTCTAAGGCAGACCATCTTCTCAGACTAGTCCTCCTTTTTCTGCCCCCCCCCCCCCCCCCCCCCCGGGGAGTGGGGGGCGTTGATGCTGCTAAAACAGCTTGAGCATGAACTAGGCAACATCAAATGATATCCATCCAATAGTGGCATGCTGATAAGATAGTCATTATCTCACATCAGCATTTTGAGAACCTTAATAGAGATAAGATCAACAAGATAGTTCCCACAGAGCATCACATGCCCCCAGAGACACCAACAACTATTGACTTGATTTCCATTGTACTTTCTATTAATACGAAAAGCGCATAGACTCGGTCCTTCAGCCAGCCCCATAGAGGTCTCAAGTGAAAATATGTTTATGTGACCATGTTCTAGCATTAGGGGTGTTTTTGGTATGAAGGAAAATGAGTGTTTTTATCACTTATTTTCCCTTGTTTGGTTGGTGATTGAAAAAAAATTTCTGGAAAATATTTTCTATTGTTCGGTTAGAGAGTAGAAATTTTTTTTTATGCTACTCTCCTCATTTCCTTTGCTTCTCCCCACCCCTCCCCCCCCCCCNATACCCAACGTTTTCCGAACTCTATTTTCTTCAAAAATTTAATTATTCTTATAAAAATTCGCACAAACCCAAAAGAACTAATGTGAAAAAAGTTGACATTTGTGCTCCTAAACTAAAAAGAAAATATTCTTTTTTGGTTGAAAAAGAAAGTACTATTTCTACAACATGAAAATAAAGTACCAATTTTATTGAAATGAAAGAAAATACTTTTTCTACATCATGAAAATAAAGTAACCATTTTATTGAAATGAAAAAAAAAATTTCTACATCATGAAAAGAGAATACTTTTTTTGTTGAAATGAAAGAGAATACCTTTTACTACGTCATTTTGTTGAAATGAAACGGAATCATGAAAAGAAAAAGTTATTTTTTTTATATCATGAAAAGAAAATATTCATTTGTTTAAAAGTTACTCTATCTATAACATGAAAAGAAAGAACTATTAATAATATTTCTATTTCGGATTGGGGGCGGGGTTGGGTGGGAGGTAAGGGTGAGTGGGGTTGGTAGGTGGGGGTATGGGGTGGGTTGGTGGGGATGGGGAATAGGATTGGGAAGATTGAGAAAGAGTTTTAAAAAATGTTTTCCATTCTCAAGGGAAAACATTTAAGCCAACCAAACATGAGAAAATTAGAAAACATTTTCCCATTTTTCAAACCGGTAAACAAACTTACAACTTTCCCATTTGAACACCTTAACTTAACTATTTGCATATTAATTAACCTCTTTGACCATTAACCATGCTTATGTGGAAGTGATGTAACTGATGTGGCAATAATGTGCGCCAATCACACAAAAAAAGCACGTGTATATAATGTTTTATTAAAACAAAAACTTTAAGTCAGAAATATAAATTTAAACTAAAAAGGAAAGGAACAAAAAAAAAACTTCTATCATCCCCCTCACGCCTCCCTTTTCTCTCTCCCGTTTTCTTTTCTTTCTCCACCCCCACCCTCTCCCCTCTTTCCATCCTAGCACCCTAAAACCTTTCTCTGCAAAAAGTTTCTAGAGTTTCT